>BGPR01001144.1:238082-302592 GCA_013235015.1 Araneus ventricosus | reverse complement strand
TCTAGAAAAAACTGACCTAACACTCCACTTCACTTCAGTTTTTTCCCTCTATGGGCGGAAGCTCCCCCCGGAGAGGTGGAAACTTTTCGGTTCTGATATCCTTGATGTCAAAGAAGTATTTGACCAAAGTTCCAAAACTATATAAATTTTTTCCCTTATTTGCCATTTTTCGGGCTAATTGCAATGGACTATCCAGCCAACTTAACCGTACCACTAGGTCTGCAATAGGGTAAGGTTTCCAAATTTGGATTACTTGGACATTTTTTAATGTACAGTGAGAAAGAAGTAGTTTTAGTCAAAAACAAGTATTAGAATTTTTTTGTAAATTATCTTCAACACAATGTAATTAACTTTTTATGATATACATTTCAAAATAGGGGGAAAAAATGGTTTAAAAATTGCGCTATCGGTCAGTATCATAACCAGTCCACTGGGGTAGCTTAAAGTAGTAATGAACCCACTGCCCGAATGATTTATGATATTAATAGGTGACTTCTCCAGTGAGACCAGGGTTGTAGTGGAACCTGAACGCCGTTCCGGCACTGCTTTAAAAAAAAAAAATGAGAAATAAATAAGAAACAAAATTGTAGAAACCTCTTTAAAACAGCGATATTTTTGTCCCCCAGCTTAGAGCATTCCGGAACTGCTAATTTGTGATTACGCCACTGAGTAAGATTTACAAATCATAACTAAATTTCGTTTGATCTCCGAGGGCTGCTCTACATACTAATTGCTTTTGTCTACGACAGATGGTTTTTTACTACGAGATAATGAAATAAAGAAAGGAAAAATGTCAAGAAATTAAATTAAACATTTTAATTTTGATTTTTGCGTCATTGTATTAGAGTTAAGAATTTCAGAGAGAGTAACTGCACTTGTTTGATCCTTAAGCACTGGATTCCTTTAAATTTGAATGAAATGACATTATTGATGTCGGACCAGTATTATATCAGTATATTTTGGAGAGAAACTGCAGTTCTAAATTTATCAAGTCGCTTATCTATTTACTTTATTTTTTGCTCCCGCAGTTGGCATAATCGTTATCTTTCTGTTCTTTAAATACATTGCTGCAATCGTTTTTGTTGGTGGTGGGGAATCAACTGCTTTCTTTTTGCTCTTTTCCCCCCCCCCCCCTGTTCCGTTGACTATATACTATTTAAAAAAATCGTCCAAAAGTGCTAGTCTCGGGATATTAAAACGAACTATACTTGTTTATCTCTACTTTGACTCGGAAAGGAGGTCATTGAGTTCTTCGACCTTGTTCTGTTCTCTAATTAGCACTGAAGCACAATACTGAATGATTTAATTTACGTATAGTTTGGGTTGGAGTCGAATGAAAAAGAATTTTAATTGATTTCTATTAAATAATGAGATTGGTACCCGTAAAAATGTTTTTATGCATGCCATCCAGTGGCGAATCCGGGAGTTGGGTATGGAGGGGCTGAGGTCATAAAAATTTTGTATCGTCGTGACGAATGTCAACCCTCATGGCTTATGTAAGCCAAGCCACTTTAACTTTAGACTTTACTCGCCTGACAATAAGAATAATAAGCAAAGCTACAATACTTTCGATAATTTAATAAAAAACACAATGAATATAACTAGTCAAAAATATTTTGGACCACGTCAACGCTACAAGTACGAGTGGAATGACTACAGAAGTGGGAAAATTTTCGATCCTGTCAAGCCAAAAAGCAATGTTGTCACTTTTTTTAAATAATTTTTTTTTATAAAAAGGGAAATTAAGAACAAACAGTTATAGTGATTTTAAATAAAATCAAGAATTCTGGTTAGTTCTGGGAGAGGCTGCGCCCCCCCACCCCCCCCCCCCCCCCGGATTCGCCACTGATGTCATCAATGACATTTCTCTGACAATTGTTTTTCAAATTGTAACGGCAGACAGGTTAGACTTTTAGATACTGATATGTTGGAGAGAATAATTTCGATATTTAAAAATCGTTAGAAGATATAAAAGTGTATTATAATTTATTAAAATAAATTCAAAAAATTACTAACCAGTATGTTATAATCACACTGTAATTTTTTTTTAACATTTACCGCTATGGGTTATTTTAAAATATTCTAAATTTATATTTTTCAAATATATTCGTGAATATTTCAAGATGATTTTTGCTATTGTTTTTTATAGAAAATCTCTCACCGACTTTTTCGTAGGGATGTCACTAATAACGCGTGGTCAAAAATGTTTGTGTATCATGCAACCAAACACTCTCGATTCGTTTTAATAAACATTCCTTCACCGCATCCAAAATTACTTTTCCTAGATGCTATAATATTTTCGGAAGTTATTAAGGAAAAACGCCAAAATTTAGTTTACTTTTTAATTAAGAAAAATTTTAATTAAAATTTCAGAAAAGGGCTCAGAGGTGCTCATTCCCACCCTTCATAGTATGTTTGCTCCAAATCTCGTAGCTCTAGAGGACCAACACACGGACACACACACATTCTTCTTTATTATTAGTAGAGATTATAGTCACTATAAACTTAGATACAAATGAATAAAAATGTGAAAATTACCGGCCGGATTTTCATTGTTGGAAATATACAAAACAGAGGTAGAATATCATAGGTTTTACTATGATTGAATGATTCAGTAAGTACAGTTGTCCTTTATTAGAAACATAAATGTTTCGGTTTTGAAATGTTAAATTATAGAAAGAAAGTTTAGAACAGAAGTTAAATCATAATACAGTGAAGTAAAGTAGACCCAGAAACATATCTGATCTGTAATAAAATTCCATAGATTTAAAAAAAATTGAAGAAGTGGGCAAAAGATATTTTACTCATCGAAGCAAGTCAGTGCAAGTAAAAGTGTTGGAAAAATATTATAAATGATGAATATTTAAACTAAGGCAATCTCCTTAAAAATGTTTATAGTGGCAGTGTAAGAATATAAGTTAATATTATTCCATTAAAAAATGACGATGTGTGTGATAAAACTTCTGAAAAGTGAGGAGATACGAATGTTCAAATTACAGCTCATTGCGTAGCGGAAGTAGAAACAGCATTCGAGTGAAAAAAAAAAATCGGTGAATCAAGAAGGGGAAGTAACACTAAAAAAAGGAAGAATACCTGTTGTAGTATCCTACAAAAACAGCAATACTACTGTTGTTCAAAAACTGTCGAAAGTCACAACTAGCTTTATAACTTATTTCATTTGTAGACTTTTTTCAGCTGACATTTAACCTTCCATTCTGGAGGTTAAATGTCAGATTTATGATTCAAGGTTGTGATTTTGTCGGAGAAACTCATAACTTCACAATACTTAGTTGTATCGAAATCTCACTAAAAGTTTTAGTGCCAAAGTTTTGTCGAAAAAGTACCCGATCCGTGCCTGTTTTTATTGGGTGTTGAATGCTGGAAAAACTATTATCTCTGCAAAACATTTTCTTCTTAAAATAGAAATATTATCACAAAAGTTGGCGTATCTTAAAACTGAACAAATTTCATGTGGCAATTTATTTCTAAATAGCCACATGAAACACATCCAGCTCTCATAAATATGGTGTGTTTCTTTGTCTATAAATCTTCTACCCTAAAGTCATCCAAAATTATTTGTAATAATCTTCTACAATTCTTTAAGTCTGCAATCGTGGCAAGCAGGCATTGTTTTAGTTTTATTGAATTATTTAGTTTCTTTTTGCTTTTATGGTCAATTGCGACTAGAGAAGCATTCTGTGCCCTTGAAAGTTAAGGAATATGAAGAAACTGCTTGAATGAATCGAAATTTATGATCATTACTGAGTTCTTTTCACTTTCATCCTTTTCTGAAGTTATATGATCTTAAAATTGCAACTGGGTAAGCAGTGAAAATGTATTTGAGTGGATCATCAAACCGAAATTTTCTCTTTCGATCTGTCAATGACCTTAAGACTTTTTAATTTAAAAAAATTTTGTTTTATGAATGAAATTTTAAAAAAATGACTCGCAGTTTTTAATTTCTTGTGAACTAAGTATACAAAAAAAAAAAAGGTATTGCAATCGCCCCCCAAAAATATAGCCTCGAGATTTTGATGAATCTGCACGTTTTCAACTTCCCTGAGTCCCGGGGAAAAAGAAAACAATTTTTTTGGATCAGTCTGCCTGTGAACGCATTTACTCAGAAACGGAACGAGCTATTAAAATGAAATTTGGTATGTGGTCTTGACACAAAAATTTTAGATCTGTGTCGATTTTTGCACCTAATCGGTGATCGGGAAAATGTCCAAAATACGTACTCGTCTCCCTTCAGTATGCGATTAAGTTAAACACAAATTGCACGAAATTCGAGGGGAGGACACTTCCGCTGATTTGATAGCAGTATTTTCTGAAAGATTTTTCTTTATAGTGAAGTCGGTGAAATTTGGAGTGTAAGATGCAGTATTGACATAATAAAAATTTTGAGAAGGTTTTTGAAAACCACACATAGAAAAAGGAAAGGCGGCAGCGGGAGGGAGGGAGCTTTATCTTTGAATGTTTATAAAAAACGAGATTAATCTCCCTTAAACATATGTTTACTTCCTTTTTACAGTGTTACGATAATTTTTAACAAAAACTACTTTTGGAATTATGTCTGTCTTCTATGAACACGGTATATCAGGAGCGGAACGGACTAATAAAATTTGATTTTGTGGTCTATACACCAAAATTGAAGATTTGTATCAAATTTTGGATGAAATCTATCGAAGGGAAATTTGTCTATCTGTCCTTCCAGCACGAAATTGAAAATCACCTTTAAATTCCTTACTGCTTCGACTTTAGTATTAACTTGGACTGTATCACTTAAAGGAAATAAGGAAATACTTAACAAATATTGATATTACAGTTCTCATAATTATTTGTGCTGTGCAATGCAAGTCCAATATTGAGAATGGAGAAAGATATCTCTATTCAAAGCCTTGTTAGCATAGCACTGTCTGGATTATGATGGACATTTATAATTCTCAAATGGATAGCTTTAAATTCATTTTAAATATTTTCAGTTAACATTTTATTTCTAATGTACTGATTTGTATGGTTAATGTCTTCGTAATTCAGTGTAATGTATGGTCTTATACCTTCCTGATAACCTTCTCTGATAATAAGGAAGTTTTCTCAATCATATCTTCGAGTGCTGTTTTGCTGTTGAGCCGTTCTTGAAATAAAAATATAATCTAGAGATCAAGTCATTAAATGTTATGACTTCAGCCCACAAAGTGATAGAATTGTAATATGAAATACTTAATAATGTAGCAATAAAAGAAAAGTAAAATTTTCAGTTATTTTAATATTGAGTTTGAAAGCTGTATGCAGAAATTTGTTTGATTTTCTTTGCCCTTCAAATTCTGTTCTGTTTTTGCAGAACTATAGCCTCTGGGGATATCTTTCCTTTTTGTCCTCTGATATAAATAGGTAACCTTGGAAAATAATGTGTACCGTTTCTAATTTTGTGAAGTAGAGAAACCGTGATTAATCTGAATGGAAGAAAGGGAAATGAGTAACCCTCTCGATTGTTTCCCTTTCATAATAAATGATTTTTAAACTTCTCAAAAGTAGTCAACTATGAAACAATATGATTTTTCTTTTTTCGTCCTTGACAATTGGATACATTGCCATTGGAAACTAAGTGTAAAAGATTTCTATCTGCATTTTTTTCCCGACATGTTATTTCTTTCATCCATCTTTGTGTCAAATATGATGAATCCCCTTTATTTTCGGAATCTAGCTCAGTAAATTTGATGCTCTTTAGCAGTAAATATCGAGGGGAGAGGAAAAGAATAAAGCCGTATTTTGTGACTTCCAGTTTTCCTTTCTATGGATGTTTGATTTTTATAACGAGTTTCAGTGATTTGTTTTTGTAGAATCAAAGGTGCATCCAATTCCGAAGTAATAGATTTAGTTTAATTTTCATGCATATTTTTTTTTTTTCATTTTTATGAATACTCATTTTTAACTGCCAAAAGTCCCCAAAGAGTTGCAATGTTCGCCATTTATCTGTATATTATCTATTACAAAGAGCAAAGCAACCATTTTAAACCTGAAGTTCAGTGTAGATTTATGAAGTCGCAAGTGGACACTTCTATGGCATTTATATTAAAGACTGTCATACACAAAATGAATTAATTCTACATCTGAATTTGCCTGAAACCCACAGTTCCCTGCGGATTCTCCATTTCATCTTAGAGTTAATGGTTTGCTAACTATGAAATAAATTTTGATTATTTCAATTGAGGTAGTTTAGACTGTATTTGCAATTGAGGTAGACTCAATGATATGTAATAATAGTAATGATCACTTGATCTTTAAAAATCTTTTTTTTGTTTGTGAATGTTTTAATTAATGTATTCGGCAAAAGTATTTCACTTAATATTTTTAATTTCGTTTTTATTTTCTTTTAGGGATGTGCTAAAGCCAAGTGGGTCCGGTTACATTCTAGTCGATCCAGTATTAACATATGGACCAGAAAATGATATACTGCCTCTTGATAGTATTCTGTGTATTACCTACTTAGCAAAATGTCTTGGATCATTTGAGAAATGGGAAGAACGACTTCGGACAGCAAAGGAAGTGGGGTACAATATGATTCATATTACACCCATTCAACAACTGGGAGGATCCGATTCTTCATATTCATTAAGAAATCAGTTGAAATTGAATCCTGTTTTTGATTCACCTGGAAAAAAGTGTACTGTTAATGATATATCTACTCTTGTTGAAAAAATGAGAAAAGAATGGAAGGTATGTTATTAGACATTTATTGTTTTAGCATTTCTTTTTCTTTTGTGAATTCACAGCCATTTTATTCTATTTTACACTCCTGGATTTCAAATTTGTGTGATTAATTGTTCTTTTCTACAAAATATGATGAAAATGTGTAATTATCATTTTTAATGAATCATTATAATGGGCTCCTATAGTATCTATTGCTTCCGTTAGAAGAATCTATAAATCCTCCATGTTTCTGGATCGCGACGGCCTGGCGACAGAGTTTGCCTTCGGGACCGAAGGTTTCGTGGGTTCAAGATCCGATTCCATCCGAAGCCCATTATAATCGGGCCTAGTGCATTTAAATCCACCAGAATTAAACGTTCTCTCGTTGGTGTGGTTTAGCAGTTCGGAGAGGGAAGTACTGACTCAAGTGTTGTTCTCATTATTTGATCACAGTTCAAAATTATAAGGTCCGTACCAAAACAGCAGGAGTGGCGCTAGTGCCTCTCCAACGGGGGGGGGGCACGACTTGCTGTACGGGGGAGGAGTGTAATGAAATTGGTCTCAAATTTTCGCCAGATTTTTTATCTACTAGTTGACCCCGTTGCGTGCACGGAGTACAAAATGATTCCCTAACTGGGGGGGGGGGGGCGCATCATCAGCCGGTCCCCCCCCACATTGGCGCACTCCATGTTTCTTACTAAATTGATAGTTTCTAAAAAGAAATATCTACTATAATTTCAATTTAAACTGGTATACATTGTTCATTTTAAACTGGTATGCATCTGCTTTGTTCGTTGCACGCAGAAAAGTATGTTATTTAATCGTGTGCGATTGAAATTATTTGATGTTCCGCAGTTCAGTAAGAAACAGAAAAGTGTACTTATAGATTTTTTTAAAAGTAAACTTACTGAAGTTCTCCGTGCAATCATGCAACAGAAAACAATATAAATCTAATACAGTGGGACCTCTATTTAACGAAGTCGCTAAATCCTGAAAAAAAGTTCGTTATATGGAAAATTCGTTAAATAGAGATTCACCTTTTAAAATACTTTAAACTACACAAAACATATTTTAAATTCATAAACACTAAATATTAGTAGAAAAGTAATTAATAACACTTTTATTTTGTAAATTAATATCTATTTTATATATTTTACCCATCAAAAAAAATCTACAAGGGAAACAAGAATAAAACAAAACATTGTCCGGGAATACACTGTATTTTCAATTAAAAAAATAATTTTATAATAAAATTAATGAATTTTAGTATTTCATCATACGAAGGTTTGTTGATTTCTGCATCATGATCATTTCCATCTTCGTCTTCATCGCAATTTATTGCTGTATTGTTTTTATTTTTCACACTGTCCACTTCAAAACTGCCTCATCCACATCTTCATATACACGTGCTTTTAAACGTTTTGAACAAGAATTCGACGAATCATAATTTTGTATCTTATCACGATTTTTTTATTATGGTTGATAAGCTGTTTGGGGGAATGCCAAATTTTAAAGCAGTATCCTTTTTTTTCACGCCTTTATCCACCTCATGATCAATTAAATTTTTTTCTCGGATACTCAAGCACTTTCGCTTTGACATTTTCCACCTTCAAGGTCATTGATCACCATAAAATGTGTTAAAAGAAAGAATAAGTTTGAAATGTTTAAAGATCTTTTGAGAAATAGGGAGAAAAAAAAATATTGGATCACAAGAAAAAGTTCGTTAAATAGAGAATGCACTTCGCTATTTGGAGGTTATTTTACGAAGAAATTCGCAAAATGTTCTTGGTTCCTAGAAAAAGTTCGCAAAATAGAGGTCCGACTGTATTTCTTAAAATGTTAATGTGCAATTTAAAGGCATGATTACTTTACGTTAGAAACGTTTTTTATCCCATAACTGTCACTGGGTATGGTGAAATAGATAACTTTTGTTTAAATATTAAAATAAACACTATTTTGATTAAAAACCGCTTTTAATTGATTTTTGTGTAACAGAATTACGAACGTCAAATTCCGTCAGTTAAATCCTTATCCCCACGACCAGTGGCCTGGTTGCTCGAGGTCGGGGATTTGTTGTCGCTCGGAATCCGAGCAGTCGCACCGTTCCCACGACTCGTACACAATCTCTAACAATCCATAGGAACTGTACTGGGGTCTCCGTCCACCGACTCGCTGATCTTGGACGTTCGAGTATTTACCGATATTTTATCGGAACGGGCGAGCAACCCCCAAAACACTGGAGCCAAAGCTATTCTTTGCATCCCCACGTTGGAAGATAAGAGGTACTTCAGGAGAATGAACCACAAGCCACTGACTATGGAAACAGGGCTTAAGACCATGAAATGAAATGTTGACTGTCGGTGAGGCAGTCAATAAATTTATGAACTGGTATGTTTTTATGTATTCGAAATTCAGTTCTTCTTAGAAGGTTCTTTCTTTCACCCAAAGGTTTTTAAATTAAGTGTATGTGTATAGGAAAAAAATGATGGTTATTTTCATCTTGAATTTCTTAAATACTCCTGCTTTCTTGAACTAGACCTTCCTAGACATTCATGAAAAGAATATCTGAACTTCTGTTATTTTAATGGGGATTTTTTTCCCTTCTTATTGTGTTCCATTATCAAGTTAAAAGTTTTTCATCCTAATTTACTTTATTTAGTGTTAATTGTATTAGTTTGTACTTGTTACTTATTTAAATTACAAAAATGTTGGTTAAATGCTTGTAAAATAATCATAACTTGGATTTTAAGTTTTATAATTATATTGATACTCAAATGATAGATTTTACTTGTCAATATTTTAGTTTGTTTTTCAGAAATCTCTAATCTGAAACGAATTTTTTTGTAGGTTATAACTATAACAGATGTAGTTTTAAACCATACTGCAAATGAGAGTGAATGGCTTCTCGAACATCCAGGATCTACATATAATTTAGTTAATTCTCCACATTTAAGGCCTGCTTTCTTGCTGGATAGAGCATTATGGTACTTTTCTTTGGATATTGCTGCTGGTAAATGGGCCAATAGTGGTATTCCTCCTGCAGTAAATAATGAAGATCATTTGAATGTAAGATTTTTTTTCCTTCTATTTTGAAATCTAGTTAGTGTGAGATATAAATTTTTTTAATGTTTTTTCATATACATTTATGTCACTATTATATCTAATAATTCTTAACTAGTACTCTGTAGAATTTCTAAGTTCAGATAATTAAAATCTTGTCTATTGTTTCTAAATAATTTAAAATTATTATTTAAAGAAGCTTTTATTGTAATTATAGTGTTCATTTGCTCTTGATTTCACATAATGTCTTTTATTTAATTATGCAGCTCTATAAATGTACAGGGTGTTTACAAAAGATTACCCCAACTTTGAATGGCCACAATTGCAAAACTAAAGAAGTTGCAACGTTTTTGGACAAATTAAATCAACAATAACATTATAAATGATCAATGTGACTGACCATCACTAGAAACATGAATGATACCAGTTGATAGGAGGAGAACTCACCCTTACAATTTTTTCGGCATGGTCAGTGTTACAGTTTGGATGGCTGCAATTATTCGCATTTTCAGTTCGTCAATGTTCACTTGTAATGGCAGAGAAAACACTTTATCCCGCTGAATAAAGAACTTACCAAATTCATTCACTACTATTCATAGAATGGTTCGCTTACTTGCTTTGTTGAATAGATGTAGCCCTTCAAAGTTGGACTATACTTCTGTAAACACCCTGTATTTTATGCAATAACACATTTTCCCATTATATTATACTAGGCACAAAATGTACAGTATTGAAATGGACAGATGAAACATATTGCTTTGCCATCTGTGAATTCGTTTCTCTTGAAAGAAAGTAAGGTACACACTACTGGTGTCTTGATTTACAACATTATGCAGAGTGAAATTATTTGAGGTTTGCGCCACCTTGCAGTACACAAGATCCATATTGTTCATGCAGATTCTCCATTTTTTCTTGAAACAATGGTTACTGCAGACTGTTGCGCAAGAAGATAGTTTCCTTGTATATGCAGTCATAGTTCTTGGTGGATCTTCTCCTCTGAACAGTCTACTTTTTATTATATCCCATAAGTATGCAGCAGGTGATGTAAGATCTTGGTAATGGGACAGATATAAGAAATTAGTTCTGTGTGAAAAATTTTGTGCTAGAAAGTTCTCCTGCAACACGACTCGAAATTCTTGATTCAACAGGCCTTCATATGAGTAGAGAACAATATCAACATGAAGGCCTGTTGTATGCCAGAGATGTCAGAAACCTATATGTTAATCTGTAAGAATATCTCTAGGCATCTTGTAAAAGTTATTTATTCATATCTATAATCTCATAAACATGTATCTTAAGATATAAGTGGATCCAACGAAAAGTACACTGCCAGACAACAGCTAAGCTTACGAAGGCATCAACTACTCAGGACTTTGCTCTTTTCCACTCATTTTTTTACACCACTGAGATGGGCACCAATAGTAGCTCCTTCTGGGAGTGTCATCCCTACAGCTTAGGCTGAGCTTGTGCCAATACAATGAAGAAAATGTCCAATATCCTTGCACATACAGCATTCTTTGACAAAAGCATTGCCTTCCTCAATCGAAAGGGTCCTCTTCTGAAAGGTTCTTTACCTACCATAACTACACAACACTATTAAAGCTGTAGATTTAAGAACTGTTTAACAGTGATATAAATTGTGTTATTTAGAAATGTTTAATAAATACATGACTCATTCATGTATATATATATACATATTCATTTGTGAAGGCTTTGAATCTACATTTATGATATGCAAATCTGATGCGAGTTTGGTATAGCAAGAAATATCTGAAAGATGCACAATTCTTTTCTTTTCAGTTCTATCACTAAAAGTCTACTTTATTATTTTAAACAAATAATCATTGTTAAAAGAATTATGCTTATTTTAGGTGCATAATAGTGTGAAAAATTCATTAATTTCAGTGGAAAAAACTGTTCGATGTATTCTTAATTTCAGGCTATACGTGAAACTTTAAAAGGTTATTACAAACACCAGTTAAAATTGCACGAATTTTTTCTGCTGCATGTTGACAACATTTTAAAGGAATTTGCTCAGCTTGCACAAGGTGAGTGTTTTCCTGTTCTAATTTTCTCTTCTAATTTTATAATCATGTAGTGTGTACAAATGTCAGAGCCCATTATGATTATGGATATAAACTGTGAATAAGGAAACATTTTGTTGTCAAATATAGTATCCGTAGGTATTGTGAGCAAAGAGAAAAGAAAATTACATTGGAACAAGAAATAGTTAAATTTCATCCTTGCTTTGTTTTTCAATCAAATCATTATAATAATTTTGGAGTATGGTTGAGTGATTCTGTTTTATGAAGTAAATGTGATCAGTTACTTAGTTAGGATAAATGATATTTGAGAAATATACTTTTTTTATGACTCCTCTTCATATCTGTCTTTTGAAACGTGATGTAAAAGCTCTCATGTTTTGGCTTTGCCCTGGCACCCAAAACATTAATACGCTCTTTGCCCTCCCTCCTCCTGTATCACTACATAACTGCAAATAATTCAATATACTTCTGGATAATAAAATAACTATTCTGAATCAATAATTCATTTTCATCATTGCTGCATGTTCGAGGTTCAGTGAAGGGGAAATATTAATGTGTTTATTTCAATTTTTGAATCCAAATATGATAGGTCCGCCTGCTGAAAAAAGTCTTTGGTCTGAACTTCGTTTTTTTTTTACTAGGCCACTATATATCTTCAAAAAAAACACCTGAGCAGCATCTTAAGTATAATATGCCATGAATATCTAACCATACAAATTGCATAAGGCAATCAAACATTGAAATGTTTAAAAAGTAAATAAGAGGGATGTAATCGTGAATAATGCTACTTAATACATATACAAAATAACAAACAGAATAACATACACAAAAATGCTACTTTGACTGGATACAGTAGCCATTTCAGAATAAATAGGAAAAATAATAAAAATTTTTGAGTGTATTTTCAACATTTTGTTTGATTTTAAAACCCCTTTTTTATAAGAAATTATTATTTGAAAAGTTCAGATTTGATGAATATAGAAAGCATACACAATCCTTTTCCGATTGTAATTTTTTAAAAATAATTTTAAAATTTCCATTAAGCTTGGTTGTTTCAAGTGATTTAAAATGTTTTTTTGTTTATTTTTAGCACCTGATCGAAAAATCACTCGTCATACAGGAGAGCTCAGGATTATCCCTGATCCAGAAAACAGAAGACTTAAAAGTACCATTGATATGCAGTTAGCCTTAAGTATTTATGCTCCAACTAAGTAAGCATCATTCATAGTTTTTGATCAAAATTTATTTTTTCATTGTCTTTGCTGTAACTTAAGGTAATGTTATAGTTTTTTTTTTCATGTTGAGTGTTCCATTCATATTATAATTATAGTGAGTAATCAGTTAGCAAACAGTTCAGATAATGAACACTTTAGAAAAAATATTTTTATCATTGAACAAACACATGTTTGGATAACAAGCATCAGAGCATATACAAGGAGCGTAAAATGTTTAGAAAATATCTTGTTGTCATCTGTTGGTGCCCCTGCTGGAGATGATATCCTTGAAATTATGGATCAGTTTGTGGCTGATGCTAGAGATCTGCAATGGAGGTAAATGAAGATGACATTAAATAGCTCATAATAGCATATAAAAATAGGACGACATTTCAAGAACTGATGTAACTTCAGAAATCCTTGAGTGATGAGCACCATTAAGTTTGTCCATGTGTGTTTTCTTCAAAAAAGAAAAATTAGGATGTCCGGTGTTGATTCTATTCTTGCTAACAAAATTTTTATTGAAGAAGTTGGAGGATATCGGAATAATGGCTTTAGAATAGCACTCAAATCTTGTTCAGGAAAGGAGGCTTGGGGTTATCTACAATGACAATGTGATTAATCACTTTCAAATAACCCATAAGAGAGAAAAGCAACTGGACAGATTCTTTAATGTTCCTTTAAATGGGACAAACACATTATTACTAATGAAAAGACTGAATATGTATTATCGTTATTACATATAAATAAACACAATGACAAATTATATAATCTTTTATTCGATTTTTAAGTTTCCAGAATGAAGTAATTAATTTCACTTTTAAATCTCTGGTAAATTGATGATCTTTTGAACAATAGTTTTGATATCGAACATCATCTTTGAGTGATTCATGTTTGTTTACTGGCTACACATCATCGTCCACTGTACATTGTTTTAACCTTAGATGTTCATATAAAATACCAAATTTGTTAATTTGGGACTGAATGATTAATAGTTCATATTCAAGGAATGAATGATAAAAATGTAATGTGCACTGCTATTGTAAAGAAAAAGTGTAAGTGCAGCAATCAAGAACTAAACATGTTCAATAATTTTTTATTGCCTATTTTAGCAGTAGCAGAAACTATGTCTTGTCTGCATAGTTAAAGATTTTAGAGCTTGCAATAGGTTGTGCTGCCTTTCTCTCTGAGACAGCTTAAACAAATGAATTTGACTTGTAAAGGTATGGATATTCAATTACTTTAATGTGGATGAGCTCAGAACTTTAAATTTATATATCAAGGAATCAGTAAATAACTGAGAGAAAGGTGAGATGGATATTATTGATGTTCATGCTGCAGCAGCAGCAGATTTATCATGATGAGCAATTAAATATGATGAAATGTTTTTTTGAGATTCCTAATAAAGATGCATTGTGTGTTATTACCTGGGGGGAAAATAAAATGTCACTTCTGTGACTCTTGAATGGAAACATGTGATCATTTTGTCTCCTGCTCTAAGATTAGTGCATTTTGAGAGTATTGAAGTATTTTATGAATTTATTAAATTTTATTTTTACATCAATTTCCTCACAAAATATTAATTTTTTTTACTTCCATTAGATAATTATTTAGTTTGTTTCATATTTCTATATATTTTTCTTATCTAGGTTGAATACTTCCAATGAAGTCAATGGTGCTTGTGAAGCCCTGAGACGAAAGTTGGAAGAACTAAATAATGCAAAAATGGCTGAAGTCGAAAGTCATTTTCATTCTGCTGTTGAAAATGTAATTTCAGCTGTACGCTATGAACGACTGAGTCCTGATGGCCCTCATGTTAAAGCCGTTTCCAGTGATCATCCATTAGTACCTCAGTAAGTGAAATTTTCTTTGTGTTAATGATGTCTTAAAATAAAATTTTTGATGCATTCTTAATGTTTTGTATTATTTTCATCTGTAAAAAAAATACAAATTTAATGCTTGAAGTTTCTTTAGGTATATAATGAAATGAATCTTGAAACTCTATTAAAGCTAATATAGCTTGAGCATTTTTGTTTCCTGAGTTTTTTCTTAAGGAAGGGAAAAAAATATTTTTATCTCAAAGTTTGACATTTTGAACTCTAGAAAAGTTTACTGTCTTTTTTTAGTTGTATGGTATCAGTATAAGTCTTTTATTATATATATTAACCCATTTTACTTAGAGGAGCATTTATTTGAATAACTTCTGTTTATTGACATGCCAATGATCACCAGGCATTTAAAAATTAAAAAAAAAATATTTTAGCTTAATTGTGCTCGAAAATTATAATAAGTTTAAAGTGTAATTATATGTGTAATATTTCAAAATGTGCATATTTATGATTATGAAGTCCAATTGATTAAAATCTTTTTTAATGTTGCATGAGATTGGTATTTGCTCTTTATGAATTCAAACTTCACTTTCATTGCAAATTTAATGGAAGAAAAAAATTTAACTCTGCCAAAGTATATGCTTGTATATTCCTCTATTTCATCCTTTTTGTAAGTATCCAAGTTATAATCTCTCTAGATAATTTAGTGTAGATCTTCTTAAATTAAGGGACCTAAGTGGGTTTCCTTCTTTCAGATTTAATGGTATTTGTTAGCAAAAATTGTTTTTGCTTTAACACTCAAATTTCACTTGGACTTGTTGAATACCTATTTTAAATTGAATTTCTTTTCATTAATGTTTCAAATTTTATTTTGTTTTCTTCTTTTGGTGTCAAAAAAAATTTTTTTATTGATAATATGACTGTGCATTTTTATTTCCGCCTCAAAAGATATGATGTAAGAAAGTTGGACAAACCTTGATCTAGTGAATTTGAAAGCCGTTAAATCAAGTGTTCAGGAATTAAAAAAAGGCAATCTGAGAATTATACTATTATGATATTTTAAAGCACAAATGATGTCTTAACACATTGTCATCTGTTTAAATTTATGGTTAGGTGTAATATTTCAGTACTTAAAACTTCTGAAATATCATTGATTTATTTTACAGGTATTTCCGAAGCTATGGCGTTGATCAAAATCTTGTTGAAGATGAGAAACTAATGTTCTCTCCTCAAAGTTGTTATATCATGGCTCATAATGGCTGGGTGATGGGAGATAATCCCCTGAGAAATTTTGCTGAACCTGGATCCAATGTTTATCTGAGACGAGAACTTGTAGCATGGGGAGACAGTGTGAAACTTCGCTATGGAGAAAAGCCAGAGGATTCCCCTTTCCTTTGGCAGTTCATGACTGATTATATTCAACAGTTATCACGAACTTTCTATGGCTTGAGACTTGACAACTGCCACAGTACTCCCATCCACGTTGCAGAAGTAAGATGTAAATATTTAAATATTATATTCCTACTGCAATATTTTTATTTATTCCATCTTTATTGTTATAATTTTTGAAGTCATTGAAAAAGAATGTATTGATTTTTAAAAAGCTGTAATATATGCACTCGATTTTCGTTGTGTTGTATTCGCATGAGATTTCATAGTCAGACAATAGCTGCAATGACCTGGTAGTAGAGTCTCAGCTTCGCTATTGGAGAGGCATCAGCTCAAGACCTGATTTCACTAAAGATATGCTACGAATGCAGGTCTGGCTTATAATGAATCTGCCATTCTGGGTGAAATGTCATCAGACTGGTGTGGCATAGAAATTCGGAGGATGAGGTACTGGTCCTGGTATCACATTAGTCATTTGACGTAGGTTTAAAATTATGAGGTTCATCTCAAGATAACCCTTGTTTAGCTTCAAACGGAGACTTCAATGCAGCAAATGAATCATTTTATGGACAGAATAGGAGAAAGAGGCAAAGCTATTACCAGCATAAAAAATCTTGTTGTCAGTTCCTGCCTTCAAACATACAATTTATTTAAAAATACTGATTTGCAGCAAATCAAAAACAAAGTCCAGTAATCCAGTCACAACTTAGAGCAGAGCATATTTATTTTGGGCTGTTTCTCACTTGCAAAATGAATTTCAGCTTGTCCTGTAGTCTCCTAATTCAGCAGCTATGTCATTTAACTCATACATGTTGTGACATCAATAAAAAATGGTCTTTTAATACATTTTAACAAAAGAAAATATGTAGATACATTTAACAACTTTACCAGTGGAAGGTTTTATAATCCAAGCAATTCTTTTACAAAGACTCTGTGAAACTCTTGACAATATTAGTCCAAATCGTTGTGATATTTTTTCATTTTTAGAAACAATAAATTTATTCTTTTATCCTATAAAGACTTAAACACTGTTTTAATTTACTTTTACAGTACCTTATTGATAAAGCCCGTGAAGTACGACCTGATCTCTTTGTTGTTGCTGAATTATTTACCTCCAGTGAAGCTGTCGATAACATCTTTGTGAACCGTCTGGGAATTACAGCTCTTATACGAGGTTACTATTTATTTTATAATATCATTTGATGGAATAATAATATTAAAAAAATTTCTCTTTATTTTCAGTCTCCATTCTCAACAAGCCCTCAAATTATTTTATGTTGTTGCATCTTACTTACTTTTTCATTTTAATGTTTTTGTGTATTGGAATAATGTATAGAATGTTGAACTTTTTAAAGTCTCAGAAACAGAAAATATGCAAGGTGTCCTGAAAGTCTTTACATTATCAAGATTTTTTTATAAAAAATAGACAAATTTGAAAATTATTTCAAAATTAATAGTAGATATTGCAGGTTCCATTCCCCCATTTAATATACCTCTATATATGCATCATTGGTTGCAAGAAGCACATCAAGACAGTGGCCAGTTTCTTGCCATATTCTCAGTAGCATAATATCATTATGAACGATAAATGAAATGAAATCTTTAAGTGATCTTTTGCTTTTGGTTATTAATGTCCCATATTTTTGTCCAATGCACATCTTTAACTCAACCCAAGAGAAAGTGATATACATCCCTTGATACATATTGTGATTTTTCTTGAGGAGTAATAATTTTTTTAGGGTTTTATTTTTACAACTGCTTCTTTTATCAACAGAGAATATGAAATACACACATGCAATGCAATCATAAACTTTGATAATGGCAATTGAAACAAATTTGATTAATATATATCTAAACAATTGACTTTTTAGTAATATGTTGAAATAGGGATGTAACGAATTTTCTGCAACTATTTGGTATTCAGCCCTTTTGCTCAATATTCGGTTGTCTGAATACTAAACAGATATTCGGCCGAATAAATTCAGGGTAATATTTTTTTTATTGTGCTTTTAAATGTATTTAATAAAGAATATTGTAGAATTGCTATTCAGTACATTTATTAAAAAAATCTTCTAACATTTATCCAATTTTAACATGCATTGTATATAAGTGTATTTATTAATGTTGTGTATCATTTATCATTGTAAAGCCTGAAATTATTATGCAAGAACAATAATTTTTCAGTAGTCTTTTCTGTTTGGTATCATACAGATACATTACAAGCGTCAGAAAATAAGCACTCACTATAATATACTGTGCCTCCAGAAGCGGAAAGATATATATATATATATATATATATTTGCTAAATTTGCAAATCTTGGTGATTTTTCATTTTTTTTCACCAATTAAGTGGACATTCCTTCCTAGCTATTAGAATTTTTTAAAATAAAAATAGGAATTTACTTCTAATAATTTAAATTTATCCACTGAATTTTCTTTTATGTTTGTCATTGTCATGTTCTACAATGATGTTTTTATTTATTTCTGCTTAGCAAGTCCAAAATGAAGTGGGTTTCTCACATTTTATTATAAGAATTAAGATATTTAGAATATTACAAAAAAATGCATTCAAGTGTGAATATTTTTTAAATGTGTAAATAATAAAAAATCATTTTTTATTTAAAATTAAAATGTTTTTTTAAAAACTAGGTATTCGGTCTGAAATTTGGCCAAGTATTCGGCCAAATCACTATTTGTTACATCCCGATTTTGAAATTGTAAAGGGACTTTGTAGACACCTTGTACTATATAGGCATCATTATTTTCATATGAAATTGAAGAAGGGATATTTCTCTTTGTATGTATGTCATAAATTAAAAAATTGTCTGCATACCAACATTCTGTGAACTGTTAAGAATGGATGCATTTTAATCTTCTGCAGAGTCTATGCAAGCTCCTGATAGTCATGAACAAGGGCGACTTGTTTACCGTTATGGTGGGCAAACTGTGGGAGCTTTTATGCATCCTGTGACTCAGCCTCTTACAAAATGTATTGCCCATGCTGTTTTTATGGATATTACTCATGATAATCAATGTCCAATGCAGGTAATCAGTTCATTTAGAATTAATAATTAGTAATAGATTTTCTTGAATTGATTTTCGATTATAATGTACCATTACTTAATATAGTCTTTACATTTTGGTGTATAAGATTATTTAAAAAATAGTTTTTCTTTTATCAGAATCAGATTTGAATGTGTCCCACTGTCATTATTGTATTTAAATAAATTTTTTACTTTATTTTTATTTTTAATATGCTAAAAATTGATTTTTAAATATTTTTACAGATTCGTTCTGTATATGATTATTTTCCTACTGCGGCTATGGTATCTATGGCATGCTGTGCTACTGGTAGTACTTGGGGATATGATCAACTTGTACCGCATCATGTAAGTAATATGTTATTGAAGAGTAACATTAAATTATCCTTTTCTGTAATTAAATGTATAATGAGTAAATAGTTTTAAAAATATATAGATCCATATGAGCTTTATGTATTCTTTTCATTTTTGCTTTTACTTGAAAAGATATACTAACGTATAATGAGAGCATGTACTAAAATATATTTCCTGAGTAGTGATTCAAGAGGTTTAAAAATTAACTTTCTGTATTAATTACTCAGTTTGCATCGCATTGTAAATCCCTATTGTATCTTTTGAATTGTTGGTATTAATGATTTAAAAGTTTGATTGAAAGTATATCTTTTATTACGTTATTACCTTTTTCTTTTTTTTACATTAGATACATGTAGTTTCAGAGAAACGTGCTTGTACTTCATGGACTGATGATCAAGTACCTAATCGTGGTTATATTAATGCAGGAAGTGGTATAATTGCAGGAAAGAGAGCATTAAATCAACTGCATTTTGAGCTTGGTGCTTCTGGATTTACTCAGGTATTACTGCTATTGAAATTATATTATTTACATTTACCTTCTATATTGGTTACATAATTCAATTTTTTTTTTGTTTTATTTCCTTTTTATTCAACTTTTTTTGGAAGATCTCATCCTCGAGACCCAATTCACACCTGCTTTGTGTATCTTCTACACCCTAAATCTGTCTAGGTTAATTGACCGACTGTTGGAGAGAGTTTGGTCAAGGAGTGCCAAATCAGGTGTTGCTCTCATCTTCTGACAACACTTCAAAATAAGATTTATCCCCCCCAAAAAAGTTACATAACATCAAAATAGGACATTAATCTAACAAATCAAATCATCGCCTTTTTCTAGCTGACTTGGTACTGGGGAACCTTTGCACTTTTTCCAGATATGGCCTTATTTTATAAAATTAACATGATTTTATGTCAGTTGTCCTACATAAATCAGAAGATGGTAATCCTATATCCTTCTTTCCAGCTAATGAATCTTGCTTCATTTCTGATATTTTACTTGTGTTTTAGTAAAACATATTAAAAACAGCTCTTAAATTTATCACTAACATTATTTTTAATTGTGTGAGTTTCTGTTTCATTCTCTCTTATACAGTAATGGTTTTGATAGTATTTATATCTCCAAACCACATATCTTTTGTTGAATACATTTTTTACACCTTGACTTACATCAACATTCTATTTCCATTTTTGTCAGAATAGTTTTTAATGATGATATTTATTAATAAAAAATTTTTTGGATTGCAGTCTTTCATCAATTATTAAAATCATTACAAAGTACAAAAAAAGTTAAAAATGGGCTTTTAATTTTTTGTAGGATTGCCATTATTAAATTTGGAATAATTGCTTCATTAGTTATGCATGTTACATCCTACATAGATACCAGCTGCAGTATTTTATATAACTTCCTTCCATCTTAAAATTCGTGTTTAAATAAATGCCTCTAAAATGGCCCTAAATCATTTCACTTCATACTGGTGCATTTATTTAAAACAAAAACACATTTTTATAATTAAATCTTAGCTTTTACTGAAGGCTATGTATTGAATGAAACTCTCGGCAAATTTTGTTGTAGAATGAAAGTTTTTTACTTTTGACCTTTGTTCTTTTTTTCAGGTTTTTGTTGATCAAAGAGATGAAAATACTGTTGCCATAACTCGACATTGTCCTGCTACTCATCAGTCAGTTATAATGATAGCAAGAACTGCTTTCAGAATGCCAACAAAGCCAAAAGAATCAAGTTATGTTAGACCTTTACGTCTTCAAGGTAATCTAAAAATTAACTTGATTTCCAAATAATAATAATTTTATGTCATCCCATTATCAGTCTTCTGTTCTTTTTAAATTACACAAATGGAGTACTTGAAAAATATTTTTAATTCATTATTTTTACTCTTAGGCCTTTCCCTATTAGCATAAGATATTTTACTATGCTGTTCGCTATCCTGAATGCTGCTCAATATTGTGAAGGCATCTTAGCCGTATTGTAGATCATTTATGCTAACAAGGTTTAAAACTGAAAACAATAGTGCAAATTTTAGTATCTTATTGGTATATAGCAATTAAAAATTGTCAAGCACTTGTGCTTTATGGAAATATTATAGACATATAATTTTATTTAATTGTTGCTTTTCATATGCCCATGGTGTTTAATTGAGTTGTGTATCATTCTTTAAAAATTATTACTAATTGAAGAAATTGACTTTTGACAGTGTTTAAAAATTGTGTGTTACAGTCTGTAGTTTTTTGTGGAGTTACAAGATTTAAAAATTGTTTTATGTAACTATTATTCTCATTTTAATTAAAAATAAAATTACAAACGATAAAAGGATTTTGTGTTTTATAATATTTTATATAAAAGTACCTTTTACATTAAAAAATATATGTATTTAAAAAATTGACATAAAAATATTTAAATCCCAAGCAACTCCTAGTATGTCAGCTAGTCTTCCATAATTTCTTCATCAAATTTTACACTTGTAATATATATTTTGTAGAATGCTCATTATTAATTTTGCTACCCCTCATTAGAAAATATAAAAAGTTAACAAATGAACTTTTTTCTAGGTACTATTGAAGAAATCATTTTAGAAGGTGGTTTAGAGCCAGTTGATCATAGTGGAACTACTTTAGGCCCAACTGTTCACATAGATGATACTTATATTAATGGTTTAACAGATTTCAAACTTAAATTAAGAGAGCATATCCAATTATATGAAAGTCAGATGATTGAAAGTGCCGGTTTATCTGATGATGGTTATAATGAAATAGATTTCATCCATTTTCCACCTGGATCTGTTATTGTGCTAAGGTAATTTTTAATATGAAATGAATGTATGTGTAATTTTGATCATGCCAACATTTATTTTATTATCATTTTACTGTAATCATTTTTATAGATATGATTCATGATATTTATTTTAATATTTATTATTACCTTTTGACAATGGCAGCTCATCTATTAGAACTACAGATCTAAATCCCCACTTTAATTATTCCAATATCCTCCCATTTTGCAACTTTTAATTTTTTTTTTACTTTTCCACTCTGAAAGTTTGCTAATTTTATACAAATACTGATGAAATAACCTTAAGAGTTGTTTACACTAAAATTCCATGCAGTAACTAGTCTTATTTCTGAATTTTGGATGTTTTCTTGCATTTTAAAATGATGAATATGCAGGAGTGATGTTTCTTGCTCCCCATCATCAAGATACATAAATTGCAGATCATCAACAGTATAATAACAAACTGTCTGTTGGTCTGTCTTTCTCCGTTTACTTTTTTTCCTCATCTAAACTTTTGCACCTTAAAATCACACATGAAACTTTAACTTGAACCTCATCTAAACTATTTGTTTATTTATCATTAACTTATACAAGTAGCATTGCTCTGGATCATAGTTTATTCATTAGCCCATCTACTTCTTTTCCCCAAAAGCTGTTCTTAACTCTCCTCAACAAACGTAAATTTCTTTTGTATTCCTTGTTGAATTTTACATTTCAAATCTAGCCTGTAGTATACTATACCCTACAGTACTATAGTTTAATGAAAACATAAGAAATGTGATCATACAGTTTTTTGTACAATAACTAATGAAACTATACAAACATATACAATTTAAGTTAATCTTTAGTTAGATTTATTTAAAAAAAATTAAATCAATTAATTTGATCTCTGTGAGTATTGAGAAAGATGCTGCAGATTATTAAAACTGTTTGATAGTGTTTCAAAAGGTTCTAAAATGTTGTAGAAAGTTCTACAAATTCCCCTCAATGTAATAGTGTTTAAAAATATCCTAGAATATTGCCAAATATTCCAGAATTTTTTAAAATTTTTAGAATATCCCGAAATGATAGAGAATATTCAGGAATATGAGGAATACCTAGTGTTTTCAAAAATTTATATAATGTTCTAGATTGTTCCAAAATGCAATAATCTTCAAGATGTTCCATAATTTTAACCTTTTATGATATTTTTATGTTGCTTACTGTGTGATATTTAGTTCCATTTTTTGTGTGAATCGGTTACTCATATTAAGATTACAGTCATGATTCATAAAGGAAAATAAACATATCTTAGGGTATATTTTTAGATATGCACTTCATGGTTAACTGGGAATGAAGTAAAAGGCATATAGGCAGTTCATAAAAATTAGATATTTATGTATAATTTAAGAGTTGTGTTTTTTTTTTGTAATAAACATCATAACTTTACCATTACACTTTTTTCTTGATTCCTGTAAGCTTGTTGTGGAGTTGATCAAACATTTTTTTGTTAGGGTTTCTCTTGATGCTGAGTCTCGAGCTGCCATTTTAAGAATAAGGACTTGTGTTTCACAGTTTGGCTACCGAATGCGATCTTACAGTGGTAATATTCTGAAAAGAGGGACTCATGACTTTGAATCAATTCTCTCTCATTTGACTCTGGCTGATTTGAATAGAGTACTATTTAAATGTGATGCAGAAGAAAGGGATGATGGCAAGGGAAGAGGTACATACAATTTGCCAGGGTACGGTGATCTTGTTTATTGTGGATTGCAAGGTGAATATTTGTTTTTGTTTTGCATTTACTATATTTAATCATAATAAAAATATAAAAAGTTTTTAAAAACGTACTTTTCTTAGTGTATTAAAAAGAGAACTTTTTTTAATCGAAAATATATACAAAAAAAATCGAAAAGCATGAGGCCCTGATTAAAATACTCTAGGCAAATTGGAAATTTAATGATATTTATATCATTCTTTAATTTTTAATGAATATTCAGGAATTTTCTTTCTTGAACATTCATTAAAGTATGATATAAATATGATTAAAATTCCATTCTTGAACATTTCCTTGTCACTTAATCGATCAATGTTGTTTGTAGCATCTCGTGGTTTTGTTTTGTTTTGTAGGTTATATATATAATCTACTTTTTAGTACACTAATAAATACATGTTTTAAATTTTTTTATTTTTAAGATTTTCTACTTTTTAGTTTTTAATATATTTCATAATTCATTGTTATAAATATAATGGAATTTTGAATTGATTTTTTTCTCAATTTTTGTACCAGATTGTGCCATTCATATGGAATCAAAATTTAATTAAAAATTAATTAACTGATAATTATGTTCTGAAAATATTAAAAAATTTATAATATATAAAAATTTTGAAAATATTAAATTATTGTATTATCATCGGAACATGCAAATGTGTAAATTCCAGAGTTTTAATACATCAAGAAGGGAGTGAAAACTCGATCACAAAATTCCATCTTTATGAACATGAAACGAGTTGAATAAAATCATGTAGAAAGTTATGAGTTTTTATAGTGAAGAGCTCTCTTTGTTTGAAGTTGCTTTTAGAATCTCTATTCTTACTACTGTGAAAAAGAAATTGAATAATTTAAAACATTTACTAGTAAAATATCACTTGCAAAAATCTTTTCACTGGTATTTTTATTCAGAATTTCTACAGAAGTCATTGGAATTTGGCAGTAGAGTTCCTTTCATTTTCTGTTATTGATCGCAAGAAAATTCATTAATAAGAATTTTTGATTTATAGTTCTTTTTTAAACAAATGGCTATACAGTGGGTAAAATAAAATCTTTGTATAATGATACTAAATTTTAATAAATTTCTATATGTTAATAATTTATTTTATAGGAATTTGGGAATGCCTTTGCAAGTTTATTGGAATTAACTTTGGAAAGCATATTTATGCTAAAAATTATATAGCTTTTTGAATTTTATTGCATTAGTTAAAAAAATACTCAGAAACAGTTTAGAAATGAATTGTTAAATATGTCTGTGTATTCTGATTGTAACTATTTTACAAGCACTGTATACACCTGATATTGCATTGTTTTATGTTCACATTGAAAACCACCTCTAAAAAATTAAAGTAAAATTTTGCTCAACTTCAAGATTCAGATATCGGAGGGTTTCAGATTGCAACCTGATTATTAACTTCCATGCCACCACTGTGTAACACTGTTTATGTAAACATGTAGGTTATAATTGTAAAAGATTCCCATTGGATTACCTTTTGATCTTGGGGAATTTCCTTCAAGATTGTTAGAAACAATACTCGTAGAAAGGCTTCCTTATCCCATCAATGAAATTTTTTTAACAACTGTTAAACAATTTAATCTACAACTCAAGATTGCATAAGCAGTCACTATTTTTGAGTGTGATGGATATAATCCTGCATTGGTCTAGCACAACTGCAAGTGTCCATGAGTCAAGGACTCATGTTAAAGAAGTGAGGCATCTTCTGTTAGTCAAAGTGATCATGGAGCTTGTGGATAGTACCTGAAGTTGAAGACTCATTTAGCTTCAATATATGGGGAGTCAGTTGCCTTTCTGAAGGACATTTAAGGAAACTGGCCCACATTTGTGTTTTGCCTGAAGGAAAACTTCCAGCTGACAGTCGGACTGCAATGAGCAATTCACCATTTTTGAGTGATGGAAAGTTTGGCTACAGATATTGAAGGCGGTTGAATACAACAGCTCTAAAATATGGTTGGAAATTTGTAAAAAAATATTTACTTAAATGCATTGTTCTGGGAAAGAATTATTTTGAACGAGTTGTAAAAAAATATTGG
This sequence comes from Araneus ventricosus, assembly GCA_013235015.1. NCBI lineage: Eukaryota > Metazoa > Arthropoda > Arachnida > Araneae > Araneidae > Araneus > Araneus ventricosus. The sequence goes on along the minus strand of BGPR01001144.1, from coordinate 276,386 downwards.
CTAGCAAACTGAAATATCTTGTTTTACAAAATTATTCCAACGCTTTTTAATCTCAATGGTATAGAGAGTTTGATTTTAAACTTTGCTAGTTGAGTTTTACTGAATTGTAATAAGTTCTCTGTATGTCTAATATAATTTGTCACATCTCTGATAATTATTTATTTTATTAATATTAATTAAAGTGTTTTTCTTTCAGGTATAATGAGTGAATTAATGAATATTCGCTTAGAAGATGATTTAGGCCATCCTTTGTGTGATAATTTAAGACAGGGTAATTGGTTGCCAGATTATATTGCTAGCCGTCTAATTGACTACCCGTCCACTGAAGATGTAAGTTAAAAAAAAAAAATACTATACTTGTAAATATTCTTATTGAAATATATGTAAATAATGTAATTTATTTATCTGAAACTGAATTGTACAAATGTATCCTTGAATTAAGGAATTTTGAGTGTTTGTGCTGCATATAATATCTGAAAATTATTTAATAAAGCTACTATGTAATAATGTAATAAATGGATCAAATGTGAACTTTTTGTGGCTAATTAGTTTTGGCTGAAATGAAAGTAACTATTAAATTACAGGAGCATCCAATAATTAGAATATGTGCATGTTATTTAGTCTTTCATGACAGGCCCACCCCTCTTGAACAGCTTGTGAATAATGTTATGTGTTCAAATATACACATTTTTTATTTCACTCATTTTATTTATTTTATTCAACCATGTTTTAATGCAACATTTAACTACTCTAATTAATAATATATATTTAATGATCTAGTTCAAATACACTATTCATTTGTATTTTTAATAAGTGAGGTTAAACAATTTTTAAATTAGGTGTATGATTTTTGAAATCATGTATTTCTCAAATTAATCAATTTTTTTCTGTTTTGTTTGCAGTTAGGAAAATGGTTTGAAGTTGTGTTTGAGAGCTTACGTAAATTACCTCGATATCTGATTCCGTGTTATTTTGATACGATAATAACTGGAGCTTATAGCAGTTTACTTAGTGCAATGTGGCGGAAAATGTCCGAGTGAGTAAATATATTGGAAAAAGTATTTAATACATATTTGTTTTTTGAAATTATTTTGCCATATCTATAACAGTGTGAACATTTGTCATTCAGATATTTTTTCATATTTTATTATTAGTGTATTTACTCTTTATTTTCCCTTGGCAAGTTTTTTCCATTTTAATTCAACTATTTCAGCTTTGTGTCTGAAGGTTCAACATTTGTGAAAGCATTGGCCATGGGTTCTGTGATTTTGAGTGGAATTATCAGAAGTGCACCATTACCTCGCCTTTCCCCAAATATAGATGAGCCACGTCCACCTGATGAAAATATTTCTGGTCAGATTTTCCAAAATTGCATCACCATTTCAGCCGGTATGCTATATTTTCTGAAGTTGTGATCTGTTTCATTTGGTCACCTGATTTTAAATTATTTTATTCCGTTTACTTTTATTTATTTTAAGGTTTGCCCCATTTTTCTACTGGATACATGCGTAACTGGGGAAGAGATACATTTATATCACTGAAAGGGCTTTTACTTGTCACAGGAAGACATGAGGATGCAAGGTATTATTTTGATCAATATTAATATAATGTAAAAGACAAAAATATGAAAGTAGGTTAAAAAAGAATGGGAATACATTTAATTCTAATAAACACATTAGTCCCCTTCAAGTTGTTTACATTTGGCTCAAAGTGTCTTCCAGTTCTGGATCACATACTGATATCCATCTTTATAACCGCCTGCATTTTTCAAAACAACCATTAGAGGGTCAAATATCTGACTCGTAGTTCTGAATTCAAACAAGAGACAAAAAAGTCTCGCAGATGTAGATTCAGACTGTTTGGTAGATTTCACTAATTTTTTTTCATGACTAATATTATGCAACAACAGTGGAAACGTGATGTGTATTTCCATGGTGTAGGGGCCAACCAGATAGGTGAATAATGTCTAATTGCTATTTGGTGTTTCAGGGTTGCCAAATGAATGCAATGCTTTTAGTTTTTTTTATTTGTAAATCCAAGAATTGATCATTGCATCTAGATGTATTTTGTCCATTGTGTTTCAACCACGTGTTGAAAAATTAAGTTCTTCTTAATCTTTTTTCACCCTACAGAATTAGTGAATTAGCCAGTATAAGTGAATATTATCTTTTTATTAATAGTATTTTACATTTTAGTGAAATTAATGCAAATGTTAATTTTCGGCCATAGTGGTCTTGTGGCAGAGTTTGTTTTGCAACTTTAGGGTCACGGATTCGAGATTTGATTTCACCAATGTCTTGTGCATGTTAAAACTGTCCAAGACGAACATCGTAGTGTGATGTGTAAATTTGAAGAGGGTGTTCTACAGACTCTGGTGTCATTCTGGTTATTTGACCACAGGTCAAAATTTGGAGGTCATGAAGTACCAATCTTTTAGCTTCAAAATGAGACGTTCATCCAATTATACCAACAGAGCAATATTTAATTTCGTATTTCGGGGAGTGAGCTCACGGTGCCATCTTGGATTTCATCCCCCTTTTTTAGTTTTTCCTGAATATCTCGAAAACAATTGAGTTTTCAAATTACAATTGAGAAAAATTGCCTACAAATATATACTTTTATTTTTCTTCCAGCTTTAATAGTTTCTCAGCTATGGGTCTCAAAAGTTGTCGCCATCTTGGATTTCATTCCCCTTTTTTAGTTCCTCTGAAATATCTCGAAATCTATTCAATTATCAAATAACATGTAATCAGCAAATTAAAGAGCGTAAAATTCCTTACAAATGCATGCTTTTATTTTTGTTTTAGCTTTAATAGTTCCCTAGATAATGGATTTCAAAATTTCTAACCATCTTGGATTTTATCCCCCCTTTTTTAGTTATTCTTAAATATCTCAAACTATTAAAGCTAGAAAATAAATAAAAGCATGCATTGATCGGGAATTTTACGATCATTAATTTTTTGAATTTAATGTAATTTGAAAATCAAATAGTTTTCTAGATATTAAAAAAAAAACTGAAAAAAGGGGGATAAAATCCAAGATGCCCCACAAATTTTGAAATCCATTATCTCGGAAACTATTAAAGCTAAAACAAAAATAAAAGCATGTGTTTGTAGGGAATTTTACGCTCTTTAATTTGCTGATTACATGTAATTTGAGAATTGAATCCATTTCAAGATATTTAAGAGGAACTAAAAAAGGGGGATGAAATCAAAGATGGCGGCAACCTTTGAGACCCATTATCTGGGAAACTATTAAAGCTGGAAGAAAAATGAAAGCATCTATTTGTAGGGAATTTTACGCTCTTTAATTTGTTAAATCACATGCAATTTGAAAACTGAATATTTTTCAAGATATTTAGGAAAAACTAAAAAAAAAAAAAGGGGGGGATGAAATACAAGATGGCGCCGCTAACTCGCCCCCTAGGACTGGGAACTTTTAGTATGTCCATAATAAACCCTCACGAACATGTGTACCAATTTTCAAAACTATGCGAGTTAATGTTTTTCAGCCCCATTTTGGTCCTTCGTTGACTGGACTATATGAACAGAATCGCGTTCCTTTTAGTAGTTAATTTAGATGACACTTCTTGAGATGAAAATATATACTATAATCACGCTCGGATGTGGAAGAACCGGGATTTGGCTACATCTCAAGGAGATTCAGATATCTTACGAGATCGTAAATTTCTCTTTATCTGTCTGCAAGTTAGCATCCACACTACTGCCTGCTTTTATGATGATGTAATATCAAATAGGAGTTATACCAGAATTAGTTTGTTTTTCCATTTCTGGAGATCTTTTCGTTGAATTATGAAGTATTTGAAAATTAGTGCTAATATTTTCTTTCAGTATTTTGTTTGTTTATTTTGTGTATGTTTTTTTTCTCTGAGTGTTGGGAAACATTATGATTACTGATCATTTTGATAAATTATGGGATCTTCAAAGTATGGGACAACCGTTACCCATACATATAAAAGAAAATTTTTTTTTTTTTTGTATCCTATGCATGTTCGGGTTTTTTTTCCGTTTTTTACGCACACCCAGATCTTTGACTTATGAGACCAAATTTAGCAAAGTGATGGATTAGCACAAGACGGGAGCTGATGGGGCTTGAATGAAAACTTAGTATGGCGAATGAATTCTTACTATGGCCAATGTGAGGTGATTTTTTCTATGGTTGATGGGCTACCTCCGGAAAAAGTCGGGAATTTTTTATAAAACTGGAAATGTCAGGGAAACTGAAATGGCAAAAATGATGGCCACCCTGATATACTTCAAGCCTTCAAGTGTCTGTGTTTTGTGAAAGCTTTTATCTCAAATTTTTTATGACGTGTATTAATGTTAGAATAACAAATAAAAGACCATTTTATTGTTGCTTTAAACTTTATTTTTAGTTTATATCAGTTTTGTATATGCATAGTACTGGAATATATTTTATGTTTTCATATAGGTACATTATTCTTGCGTTTGGTGCTTGCTTACGTCATGGCCTCATACCGAATTTATTAGACAGAGGAGTATGTGCCCGGTTTAACTGCAGAGATGCTATTTGGTGGTGGTTGCAATCAATTCAGGATTATTGCACCATTGTTCCCAATGGACATAAAATATTAAAGGATAAAGTATCTAGACTTTATCCCACTGATGACTCTCCAGCTTTGAAACCAGGAGCTTGTGTAAGTTTTTTTTCCTTTGTTCTTTTAATTACTTTGTAAGAAATATTTCATTTCCAGAGTAAAGTATAGAAGTATTGTGATGGTGTGTGTGTGTGTTTTATTTAAAATGCTTCTTTACATTTATTTTATTTTTTCATTCTTATGTTAGTGTGGTGAGTAATTTTGGAGAGTAAGTGTGCTGGCTCAGTTGCCACTCTCACCACTTCATGGTAGTTCAAAATTGCAGTGTTTGTCTCAAAATAACCCTTGTCTATCTTTAAATGCAGTATGAATCAAACTACCTGCCTGACTTTTTAACCGGTTCATAGTTTTTTTTTTTTCATCTCGTCAGTTCCATGTATACAATTTATGATGTCACTAGCTGATAACTCAGCATTGCTTGGGATACAATTTTTTTAATATTCCTCTCTCCATTTCTTTTTCTACAAATATTGTCACTTACTTTCCCCAACAAACCTAAATCTTTGAATCCTTTCTTTTTGAATTATAACTTTCAAATCTAGCATTTTTATTACCTTATTACAGTTTGGTTTGAAAGACAGTACAAGAAGTTTGGAAAAATGTTTATATTGAACTTTTAAACAATATACCTTATAATAACTAAAACAACTTTACAATGTTCAATTATTCTATATAGAATTTATCAAACACTGTTGATTAAAAATATAAACTTAAAAATTTTTAGAATGAACAAAATGTTGCCAAAAATATACGCTACATAATGAAGCATCAAAAGACAAAAAATAAAGAGAAAACATTCAAAAACTAATGAATTAAAACATGGTAGCATAATATTTAATCTTGCATGATGTAGTTAATAATGGAGATTATTTTATCTTATTAAAAAAAATCTTTAGTTACGAACAAAATGTTGCCAAAAGTATATGTTGCAAAATGAAACATCAAAAGACAAAAAAAAAAAAAAATGCATGAACCAATAAATTAAAACATGAAAGCATAACATTTTGTCTTGTGCATATACTGACAAAAAAGATATTGTTTGCAGAAGAAAGAAATTTTCGAAAACTTTAAAAGTCTGGAAAGTTACACAGCACCTTCAAATTACTCTTATTAGAACGGAGATATTCTGGAATTTAACAATGATATAATGACTGTTCCGGGGGGGGGGGGCCCCGGCGGGCAAATATTTGTACCTTGTTCATGCAATGGGCTATTCAACTAGTAGATAAATCAAGATCTGGTGAAAATTTGAGAGGATCATCATTACGCCTCCCTTTGTACAATAGGTCGTGCCCCCTGTCGGGCGGACTCGAATACTACTTTTGTTCTCTGATGAGAATATATGCAGAAAATAGGCAAAAAATGGCCAAATTTACCACTTAACATTAAATAAATCTATTTCAAAATTTTCACCTGGCTGCATTCTGAAATCAAAATATAACTGAAAATTTATTCCGATTGTAAGACAGTTTGCATTTCTGCAAAATTTTGAATTTGTTTTATGTTTGTAATTTTCTGACTGTGTTATACGGAAATTGAAGGCTGTGTAAATGGAAAGTCTTTGACATTTGCCCACGCATTTAAACTGAATTTGGATACCACGTGAATCTAGGGTTAAGTGTATAATCAATTTGAATTGGTTTGTGTAAGAAACAAAATGAATCGGATTCCTTTTCTTCTTATTATTGATTTTTGTGAAAGTTGTAAAAGATATAAGAAGTAAAATAGAAAATCTATTTAAACCTTCAGTTTTGATGAAGAAACGTATAAAAAAAAAGATTCTGTTAGACTTTCCATGTAGATTAAAATAATTTTATATAATTTTCTTTATATAGAAATTTTTAGTATTTTTGATCTTGTGTAAATAGTGTTTTCTTAGATTGGACTTAATAAAAATAATGATCCATATATACTTGATAATTAAATAGATTTTAAATCTGCTTTTTTCTTGCAGCAGAGTGAATTTTTAAAATTTATTTATAGGATTTATTGAGTATGATTTTTTACGCAAGAGGTAAAAAAGATTTCTATCAATTTTCAGGATCAGCCACTTCATGATGTTATACATGAAGCTTTACAGAAACACTTTCAGGGCTTGAAATTCAGAGAGCGAAATGCTGGTCGCCAAATTGATGATCAAATGACCGATGCAGGTACATAAAGTAATGGCATATTTTCCCTTTGTAAATAGAAACATCAATTCTGAAAGTTATTGTAAATATTATTAAATTTATTGTTTCAGGTTTTAACAATGAAATAGGTGTTGATTTGGAAACCGGATTTGTTTTTGGAGGTAATGAATTTAATTGTGGTACCTGGATGGATAAGATGGGTAGTTCTGAAAAAGCAGGAAATAAAGGCAAGCCAGCTACACCAAGGTATTCTTTTTATTTATCCTTGTAGTTTTTATTTGTTATTGTTTTCAAATTTATAGTAGGTACTTTAAATTTTATAGTGCTTTATGTTTCTAAGTTTTGTTAAAAATCAAAGTTTTTAATTTTATTCTTCTAGAGATGGATCAGCTGTGGAAATTGTTGGTCTCAGTAAATCTGCCTTAAGGTGGCTATGTGCTATGTTCGAAAGAGGACACTATCCTTACTGTATGGTTGAACGCACTGTAATAGGTTTGTTATTTTTAATTTTATTGATCTCCATAAATCAGTTCTTAAATTTTTTTTTCTGCTTGCGATTCCTTCTAAAATTCTATTGTCTACTTTTGTTCAAAAAATCTTTTTGTAAATTTCGAATGTACTCAAATTAATGGAAAAAATGAAAGATAAATTATTCAAAAATATTTTTTAATCAAAAGCATAGTTAATTTTAATTACAGGTTTGTTCATGAATTCTGTTCTGAATTGATTGGTGTTAGGTTTGGTTCATGTGTTAATTATTTTGCTCATAGAATAATGGTGGGGAACATTCTTTAAAGGCAATTGAAAAAAAAAGCAATGAGAAAACAATGTGAGCTAAAATGAAATTTTGTGAAATGCATCCAAAATTTGAAAAAAAATATTACTTTCCACTATACCAAAAATTTCATCTGCTTAATTAAAGAAAAATGTGTGGCCATTAAAAATAAATTATTTCATGCTTTTGTTTTTAATGCCAGGTGGGTGAAAAATTCTGTTTCAGTTTTAATTCCTATAAATTCACCATCATGCATTTGAAAGTTTTTATTATACTGAGTGTATTAATATATAGTATCGAAAATGTTTTAAAATACATGACTGAAGTATGAATAAAAGAAAGGCCCCCCCCCCAAAAAAAAAAAACAAGCTATTTTTTTTTATCTTGAAGTATGATTTATTAATTTTGGCCATTTTATATTGGCAGATGAGTCTACTGGCTTAGGAAAAACTACTATAATGACTTATAAAGAGTGGAATAATCTAATTCAAGCCAACTTTGAAAAGAACTTTTATGTTAGCCCAGAAAAGAAGCCTGATGATTCCAAATTAATTAATAAGAGAGGAATATACAAAGACACATTTAAAGCTTCTCAAGCATGGACTGACTTTCAGCTCCGTCCAAATTTTCCTATAGCAATGTGTGTGGTAAGTCTGGAGTTAAATATTCTAATTTTTAAATTATTGTAAATGTTATAAGAAAAAATTTTATTGTTAAAGAAGTATTCATTACAAAAATAGCTATTTTTTTTTTTAAATTGTGAGATATTTTTTTGTCAAAACGTATGTTTATTGAAATTTCTTAGTTATTGCTTGGTATTCTTAATTAATACTTAATTTTAACTTGAAATTCAGAACTGTTGACCATTTTACTTGTACCCTAAAATGAATCGTTACTACTTTAATTTATTGTGCCATATTAGCATAGTGACAATTTTGAGTGTCCTGAATGATGAAAGCAGCATATGTCAGTGAAAACATGCACAGTATTCTCTTCTGATTTTTTCTTTTTATATCTATCTCGCTTTAAAACATTTTATTCAGTTTAAAAATAGTTGTTTATCAAATCTTTTCATTCTTAAACTGGCATCATAAAAAGTCATGATAATATTATTAAAAAGGTTAATTTAAGATCTGATTAAATATGCACTAATATAACAATATTTTTAAAGGCACCAGAGCTGTTTGATCCTCATAATGCGTGGTTGGCTCTTAGAACTGCAGGTCAGCATTTGTTAGGACCACTTGGAATGCGAACTCTGGATCCATCGTAAGAATTTTTTTTTCACTTTTCTTGTCTTTTTAAATTCTGAATGGATTCTGTTATAAGTTTTCATATTGAATTTAAACTCTTGTATCAGTAAATGCATTCCTAATTTTTACCTCTAAAAATTGTAACTGAATATATTTTACAGTGTAATTTTTAAAATACCATGTTGATACATAAATTTTTCTTGTAGTGATTGGGGGTATGATGGAAATTATGACAACAGTGATGATTCTACAAATATGAAGAAAGCAAAAGGATGGAATTATCACCAAGGACCTGTAAGTTTCTTCTGCCATTTATTATACAGCTTAAAAATACCCTTTTCAATTCATTTTATTTTGGAATGACTTCTAATTTATTGGTTTTTACATTTGTAAAATAGAAAAGTAGAAATGATTTTCTAGAAATTTGGAAAAACCTTTTCTGTAAATTAGAAGACAAGTTAAATCATAAAGAACTGAAAAATAGAAATCCAGTTTAAGAGCATGTTTTTAAAATTGTAAAGCATTTCAAAATATATTTCATCAAAATATAATCAGTTGTTGATAATATAAGAATTTAAATTGATAGTTGATTTCAAATATTTGTTACTAAAAATTGCGATAAAGTTATTAACAGGAGTATGGCATCACTGCAGCATTTTGGGTCGGCTACAGTAAAAACAACATGTAACGTGTAAATTTAATATATCGTAGATTTAATTTTTTTATTGAATTATTATCTATGGAAAGAATTCAATAATCAAGTATCCCTATCATTGCTAAGATAACAAATGAGAACACTGATTAAAATCCATTCTTTTTATTCTGAATAATAAACAAATGTTATGAATTTAAGTAAATTAATTTTTTAACAGTTACTTCAAAATTAAATGGCTGGTATGAAATTAGACTGTTACATTTTATTTTATTAAATAATGATTGTAGTTTTAAACTTCAATATATGAAGTTTCATAGTTCACATTCTTATGAAATTTATACAATATAGTTTTATTCTAGGAGCTCAATGAGCTTATGTAATTGCAGAAAAGTTGATTGAGGAAATAGTATGCAAAACAAAATGATAAATTTAACAGAACTTATCTTATTGGCTATGAAAGATTTGCATCTATTTGAGCAGGCCAAGAACTGTAAATCTTTTTGCACCGTGATGCGGTTCAGACTTTGATAAATTTCGAGCAATGTCGTTTCTAAAATTAAGCTATACTTTTACCCCTGTTTTTTTATTGTTCTTTCTTTGTATTTTATTTTCAAACATATATGATTTTTGTTTGAATACAGGAATGGCTCTGGCCAGTTGGTTATTTTCTTCGTGCCAAATTAATTTTTTCCAAAATCATCGGAGGAAAGCAAGAATTTGACAAGACCTTAGCATTTACCAAGCACGTGATGTCTCGTCATTTCCTAGAAATACAGAAATCCAAATGGAGAGGCTTACCTGAACTTACAAACAAAGATGGTGCTTTCTGCAGGGATAGTTGTGTAGTTCAAGCCTGGAGTCATGCTACAGTATTAGAAGTTCTATTTGAAATGGATGCTTTGTGTTCAAATGAAAATAGTTCTGATTGAGTGCTTTAGCTTATTTCAGTTTGTTCCTTAAACGTTGTCAAAAGTATTCTTATACAACTGTTTAAATTTTTTAAAACTAAATGTGTATATTTCTACAATGTGACATTTTATGTTATATTCATGTTATATGTTTTAAATATTTATGTCCTTTGTTCTCTTGTTTCCATGACTGAATATTAAAATACTTTTACGAGATTTTCCTTGTGTATTTATTCAAGTCAAGTCATTTATTAAAGAACAAGCTAGGAATGCTTGATTGACCCTAGTAAGTTTTGCAGTAATTTACCAGAAGACTTCTTAAATTTTTGTAGTTAAATCAACATAAACTGTGGGATCGATGAGTTTTATTGATTCTTAGAGTCAAACACAACTCATGTCGAGAGTATGGTGAAAAGTTCATGATATATCATTACGTTGTGTGAAATAGTACTGCAAAGGATTCTTGTGTATGTGAAAGTAGTTGATATCAATGAACAGAATTTAGTTTTCCAAACCAATTCAGTATTCTGTGTAATGAAACCTTAGATTTAAAGTAAAGGAATTTTATATTCTCACAGGGCCAGATTTCCCATAGGGCCAACTAGGTCATGGCCAGGGACGTGGCGAGCGTCTCACATCTAGGGGGGTGTGACATACAAAAAATGCCGACTTTAATGATGAACTTTGCCGACTGTAAAAAACGACTATTTTTTTATACTGTCCAATATACATCGTTCGAACTGTGATGTATAAGATCATTTTATATTATGAGGAGATTAAATATCTAGCAATCACCAAGGACAAAAGATTTACCTACAGATATCACAATGAAAATATGAAGGAGAAAAAGTAGCTCTCAAATGAGAAGAATCGACAAATAGATTCCTTAAAAGGAAATACTTTGTATATTCGAGAAAATATGAGTATTAGTAGTAAATTTTTAACTGCGCGTGTGCGAAACAAAGTATACATCTTCTTTCATAGTTTTGAAGCAATATATATATATATATAGGGCAGCTTAGATAATTCCAACTGAATACCGTCAAAATTCAGAAAGTTATCGGCGTTGTAGCGAGCGGAATTTCAGTTTCACTCTAAGAGAAACTAACGATGAGGGGTTTTCACAAATTTATGCTTCTTAAACTTGAATCTCCGATACGCCGAATTGGCGCAGTATGGCCAAAACTGGCTCTTGCGCCACGAAACACAAAACAACCAACCAACCGATACACCGAATCTGAATTTTCTAAATATTGAATACCCATTCAGAATTATAAGTTAAGCACGCAGTTTAAATTGCATTTCGAAGATTAAAGTTTAAATAATATCATTTGTGAAATATCCCTCATTATTTTGCTTCTCTTGGAGAACAGCAATGCCTATATTTTTCTGACTTTTAAAGATATTAAACTGGAATTTTAATATAAATTGCCTAATATACCTTGTTTTGAAATTATGAAAGAAAAATTATTTTATACAGATACTCATATTTCCTTGAATATTCAAAGTATTTACTTTGAATTTTTATATAATGCTTCGATGACATACTGTCATGTCTTATGTAAGTTTCGTGCAGTAAAAAATTATTTACTTCAAATGCCGATATCTTCTTTAATTATCAATGAATATACTTCAAATATTAATACAATACTTTTCTAGCATATAGTTCTGTAAATTCTGTAGCAATTCTGTAAATTTCGTATTATTTCGTGAAAAACTCTGCAAGTTTTAAGCAAAGCAACATTCCGAAAAATTTGGGATTTCTTAAAGAAACTTTTATATCTTCCCGAATATTTGTTTTATGTATACGAAATGCTTGCAAATATTTCGCACATCACTCAAAAGAATTGATGAAAGTTGCGAAACATTATCAGTTTTCTATGAAGCTGGATGAGCCCAAATCCCTTTTCCACTTCATCAATTTCTGGTCGGTCCCCTAAATGCCCTCGTGACCGAATCTTCAATGTAAATTGTGAGTCAAAGCCCATTATTTATATGGTCGACGTTTGAGGAAAATTCATCCAGCCTTCCGGGAGATATTCGAAAAAACTAGAAATTTAATTATGTATACCTCACTTAACCTGAAAGTTTGTTCAGACACAAGCGAGTGCGCCCAGTTGCTTCACAAAAAGCTGATAATGCACATTTCTCCCGAAATGCTGTATGAACTTTCCTCGAACTTCTACCATATAAAGAATAGGTTTTAATTCACAATTTACATTGATGTTTCGGTCACGAAGGCATTTAGGGGATCGACCAGAAATTGATGAAGTGGAAAAGAGATTTTGGCTCACCCCGCTTTACAGGAAGCTGATAATGTTTTGTAATTTTCATAAATTCTTTTTTGTAATGTGTGCATTATTTACTTGCATTTTTGTAAAATAACACAAATATTTGGGAAGATATAAAGGTTTCATTTAAAAATCCTAAATTTTTTCTCGTGTTTTTTGCTTATAACTTGCAGAGTGTTTCACGAAATAATACGAAATTTACAGAATACTTCACAATATGGCAGAAAGGTACTGTATTAATATTTGAAGTAAATACATCGATAATTAAAGAAGATATCAGCATTTGTAGTAAATAATTTTTACTGCGCATGGGCGCAAGGTAGCGTAATTTTTCTTTCAGAACTTCAAAGCCAGATATATAGGGCAACTTATATAAAATGTCCAATTCAATACTGTGAATATTCAGAAAGATATCGGGATTTTGGCCAGCACTGTTTTATGTTATATGCCATCTGCTACCTCCAGATGGCATTTGCGCACCCATGTTCCCTATGTGATTTTGGATGCTTATCATATGCTATATCAAATTTGGTCACGTTTTTTAACCTCTCTGCGTAAATAATAAATATAATAATCATTACTAGGCGATTAACATGTCACTAAACTTTTATTTACAAAATTGGAAGATAAAAGACCACAGAATCTAATAGCTTTCTCCATTGGTCAATTTCTATTTCAAAAAAATTTCGTTGAAAATTGGAAAATTAAATTACATGCAAATTTTTTGCGGCACCACATGCGATCAAAAAGTTTAGAAAGGAATGAGACAAAGGATAAACGGTGCGCACTCTGTCTCCTGAAAAGAATTCTGAAAAATTAATAATAAAGAAAGTGTTCGGTCCAATTGGACAATATAGTCCATTTGGGGCTTCGTAGTATAGCGAGGAGAACCGAGAATATATTTTGGACGCATCCCTTTCTTCCAACTGGTACCAAAATTGCATAAAGAGATTCAATTTTGGTACACGTAACAAATTTCATTTATCTAGTTTTTTGCACTTTTGTGTTAAATTTTCGCATACTCACAAGTAGATAGGAAGACAGACCGCTAACTTTTGAAGGATTTGATTCAAAATTCAAACGATTCTAATGATAAAACGAAGGTAATTTTTATCTATCTAGCTGGTTGCGGTGCTGATTCGTCGTGTCCGCATACACACGGACGGACAGATAAATATAGGCTAGACGAATTTTATCTAAAATTTGCTTGAAATCTGAAATTTTAGTGTTGTGACTATATACCAAATTTCACCCGTCCAGCTCGTTGCGCTTATGGGTTATGGCATTTACAGACAGATATGCATAATTCCAAAAAATATTTTTTTCCGGCTCAGGGAAGTTTCACATTTGAAAATTAATCAAAATATCGTCATTGAATTTTTTGAAGAATACAATATTTTTCTTTGTATCTTTCGTAAATAATGAGAGAGTGATAAAAAAAAAAGCAGATGTGTTAAATAATCTCCATTTTACACTTGCCCTGGTAATGGCACCCAGGGTAAGTGCCCTGCCTGCCTTACTTTAGCTACGGCACTGACCTGAGAGTTAATATTTTTAAATCCCATAATTTATATTTTAATATTATTTGCGTAGTTGAAACTCAATTTCAGTACGTCAGTATACTCTCAAAAGCGGAACAGTTGAGTAAAGCCTTTGTTTTGCTCTTTCTATAACGATGTTACCATGATAAAATACTCCTCCCCCCGAAATTCATAAATATGAGGATGTGCATGAAGGAGTTCCAGATTTGATTATTTATTTATTCAGAAATGCGTCAGAAAAATTGCTTAAATGGGCTGGTAGGACAGTAAAAAAGACTAAATCCTTTACGTATTGGCCTTTGTAATTCTTGCTTGCAAAAATATAAGCAAGAATTAAAAAGTGCCACGGCGCCCCAACTCAAGACTGACACCTGGGCATCAGTACTGGCTGTGTAACCTTCTTCTGTTATTTCCAGGAAGAACATTTTCATTACATTTGCAACTCGTGTTGAATTTATGAAGTCTGGTTTGTTCTGTTATAAACGAACTCTAAATTTATCAACCGAAATTTCCTCCCGATTTTCTTATTTTGATACAAAAAGCCTAACATACACAATTCAAAAAATTGTTGTGGTCTATAAGAAACTAAAACAACATTTTTTAAAATTAAAAATCACGAAGAACATATTTAAAAAAAATTCTCGACTTATTTTTTAAGTCGGTTAATGTTTCTACTTAAAATAAAGATTTTTTATGCAACTGACTTCTATAAAATTTTTTGCTTTTGGCATCATGATCGTTAGCCGACTAATCGTATTTATTACGAAATCTGATATATCATGCCGACTCAGGAAAATCGACGGATATTGAAAATAGCTATATGAGCTGACTCCTCATCGATACAAGAAAATACTATTATTGTATCTATGACAAAAAGTCAATTTTGACTATTCATTCACATAAGCAAAAATCGACATTTCCTCCGAGCGGCAAACATAGTTCTGCCGATTTCGCAATCAGCAAGATTTTCATTCCGAAAAATAAAATGTTTCCAATTAAAAATTATGAAAATATTCCTCAAAAATACCGACTTGGGAAAAAAAATCATGTTGTTTTTATACCATTGGAATCATGTATCTCCAATTATCGTAATGTAATATTTCGTTCGGTTATTTTTTCAAAATTTGCCGACAGATCTGATCAAAATGCCGACTTCGGAAAAATCTGGGGGGTTGTTACACTCCCCTCACCCCCACCTCGCCACGTCCCTGGTCATGGCTTAGGGAGCAGTGCCAGGGGCACATATACAGAAGAAATAACAACCCAATATTTACAAATTTTTCAGTATTATTTTCATAGACTATATAAATGATGCATTTTAAATTTACATTCGTGGATCTTATTGTCACTTGCCCTTGCACTTCTTTGCATTGAAATAGATGTAATCATATCTGCTTGCTTCAGTTGACTCTTCAAGCTTATTCACAGACAAAAGTGAAAACGAAGAAGTTCTAGTACGTATTTTAAACAATTCGAAGATATTCAATGGAGTATTTTTGTAGGTGTTAATGTTAGGTTATTTCATAGGTATTGTAATTTTGAATTAAATATTTAATGTGGCGCAAAGATTGTATGAAGCTCTTACATGTTTCAAAAATAAACTGTTGTAAATTAAATTGAAAATTATGTATTAACTTTTTTGAGAGAGTGATATACAATATGTTTTGGCCTAGGGCATAGAAATGTGTAAATCCGGCCCTGTATTCACATATAGAAGATAAAGAAAGTATTGTATCTAGATTTTGCTGAATCTCCACGTTTTTTTTACTTTCCTAAGTTTTTTTCCCCCTTAAAAAAAGAAAAAAAAAGTTTCTGGAATTGTGTCTGTTTGTAAACACAATATCTCAAAAACGCAGCAAGCTGTGGGATGAAATTTGATTTATGATCTTTACATGAAAATTGTGGATGTCTGTCTAGTTTCGGACAAAATCAGACAGAGGAAAATCTTGCCTGTTACTCCGTTCATATGTATGTTAACATGATTACTCAAAAATCATGCAACGAACTATATGGATGATATCTTGAATATACAGTGGGTTGCCAATATAATATGGTATTTAAAATTTGCTCCCGAAAATCTGCATGATTTTCTTAGAATTTCGAGCATGTAAAGATTAGACTTGAACTCACATTTTACAATGAAAAATCAATCACGAGTGTATACAGAGGACCGGCCAGAAAGTGATGAAGACAAAATTTCGACTTATCCCGTTTCAAAGAAAGATGATGACGAGATAAAACTTTCATCAATGGTTATGTTTGATGTGCATAATATTTGCATGCATTTTCGCAAACATAGCCCAAATATTCGGGAAAATATAAAGGTTCTATAAAAAATTCCCAAATTTTTCCGCATGTTTATAACTTGCCGAGTTTTAAACCAAATTGTATGAAACTTACAAAATACGTGACAATATGTTAGAGAAGTATTTTATTAAAATTTGAAGTAAATACTTTGAATATTAAAGTAAATATGAGTATTTTAGTAAATTTTTTACTGCGCATGTGCGAAATGTAGCGTAATTTTACTTTCATGACATAAGAGCCAGATATATAGGGCAACTTGTATGAAAATTCCAGTTCAATACCATTAGTATTCAGAAAGATATCGGCATTACAACTTGGTGAATTTCGGTGCACTCTAAGAGAGGCTTAATGATGAGGGTTCTTGCACAAACTGATATTTTAAAACTTGAATCTTCGAACAGTAATATTGAATTTTATGAAAGTTGAATATCCTGAATACTCATGTATACTTATAAGTTAAATGCATAATTTAAATTACAGTTAGACGATTGCTATTCGTAGATTCAACAAGTTTCATACAATTTGCTTTAAAACTTTGCAAGTTATAAGCAAAAAACATGCGAAAGAATTGGAATTTTTTTAGAGACCTTTATATCTTCCCAAATATTTGTGCTATGTTTACGAAAAATCATGTAAATATTATGCGCATCATACATAACCATTGATGAAACTTTCATCTCGTTAATCAGCTTTCTTTGAAACGGCATGAGTCGATTTTTTTTTTTTGTCATCACTTTCTGGTCGGTCCCCTAAATACTCTTGTGATCGAATCTTCACTGTAGAATGTGGTTTCAAGCCTAATCTTGATATATTCGAAAAAATATGCAAATTTTTAGAGTGTCCACATTATATTGGAAACCCACTGTAGTTTGTCTCTAAAACTGTAGATGTATGTATATCAAATTTTGAACAAAATCCATCAGCGAGTTGGCTGTCTATTGCTTTGTCCAACTGCGTGTATGTGAACACAATAATGCTAAAATGCAATATGCCAGACGCATGGATTTCAATATGTGACCTTTATACCAAAACTGTAGGTATGTGTAAAAATTTGGACTAAAGTCAACGAGAAGAGGTACTATTTCAAAATGTGTATTTGATTTTTTTCACTAGACGACGAAGCTGAACGCAAAATGCATCTTATTGTGGATGGATATGAAGTCAAAACACAAATTCAGTAGGAAGATTGCTTTTAATGCTGTTGCCACGGTAGTTTAGAAATTTCCAAACGCTACAACTGTTAACGTTTTCAGCGTTGGAAACAAATAGATAAATTAAAATAATTTTTAGTGATTCATTAAAGAAAAAACACACCAGCTAAACCCAGGATAAAGTTTTTATTATTAAATAATTTTTGTTACTGGTTAAAATTTAACATTTTCACACTATTTATGAAACAGATTTTCAGTTAAAAAAAAAGAGTGTAAAATTAATCATGCTTCATGGGAAAGAATATCGTTGTTAAAATAAACTCGAGTGTCGAGGGGAAGAAAGTGTTAAATGTTCCGTGTTAAATGTTCCGAATGATGAATGCTGTTTTGGCATATATGACAAATATTCTAGGAAAAAGTCGTTATATGAGGCACATAGATAATGTTCCCTTTTTTTAAATGCATTTTAAACTGATTGCATAACAGTTAAAATCCATTCATTTTAATCTATGATTCTGTTATCAGAAAATGAAATAAACCAAAGAAATATTCATCACGCAATCTACTGATGCGAAATATTTGATTAATTATTTTTAATTTTATATGCAGGATGATTCAAAAGTCCGGAGCAACTTTAATAATCAGTAATTTGCAAACGAACGAAGATAGGAAGATGCTATTTACATAGAAAGGGATGAAAATGAAACAGATTTTTTTCTTCGCGAAACCAGAATTTATTGGTAACATAGTTTGCAATTTAAACCGATGGTATCGCAGAACATGAGTAAGAAAGCTGTTGCTAAATCCCCGAAAAATATGGTTTCACAAGGGAGGGTGACGCATTGTAAATTACTCGACTTAGTATCTTATCCTTTATAATGCATCACTCCACCAGTTGCGGAACCATATGATGGTTTAAATTGTAAGATATGACGTCAATAAATTCTGGTTTCATGTAGAAAAAAAAATGAAGCCAGTTTCATTTCAATCCTTTCTGTGCAAACGGAATCTTCTGTCTTCATTCATTTGCAAATTATTGATTTTTAAATTTTCTCCAGACTTCTGAATGACCTTGCATTTTATATATTTGTTGTAGATAAATTATGTGTTAATTTTGTCCAAGCCTGAATGCAATTAGCAAACAAGCAACGCTAATGTAATTGCACATCTCTGCCCTATTCTCAATTCAAATAACTTACATCAAAAAGCATCGTCGAAATAGTGCAAAGAATAAGTTTTTGTCACTGAAACTAATTGATGCTATTTTATTTCTCATTTCTAGAAGCAAGATAAAAGTATAGATAAGGACTTATCAAGAGTTTCACTATTCAAATTACGCCACATTGTTAAAAGAATTATCTTGTGCCCTGCTAAAGTCTATCTAATTTATCACAGTTCCTTTAATTGTACGTTTGTTTCCATAATTGTAAACAATGATAATAGAAGGTTATCCAGCGTTTCCCGCTTAAAGTTTTTTTTTTTGAAATATAGTCCGTATTTTTTATCTTCCGTGAACTAATTTCATATCTATGTATAGGGTATCTACTCTAATAATGGATTCATTAATAATGGAACACCACTTAAAGGGCCGTCTCGAGGAAGATCCGCCAACCAACGGGCAGCACCTGCTCGAGACGGCCGCTGATTGGCTTAAAATAACGAAATTCAAAGCTTCTAACTCGTTCAATTTTAGTCGCAAAAGGATGGAACTTCTCTTGTTTAAAATCTTTGTGTGTCAAGAATATTTTACTAAACATAACTAAGATTAACTTCGTAATTTTTTCAGCTTTACATTTATTGACTCTAATAACATAAAATATAGGGGAAGTTTGCCGTATGGCATTTTTTAAAGCACAGTGATAGAGAAATAATTTTAAGAAAAAACAAGTAATAGACTTTTTTGTTGTTTATTTATCTTCAAAACAATCTAATTAACTTTTTATGAAATACTTTTTAAAGTAAGAGAAAAAAATAGATTTAAAAATTGTGTCATCGTTCCAATTAAGGAAACTGGTTGTCCAACCAATTGCTAAAGAAACTTATAACCAACCTATGCTTAAAGAAATTGTGAACCACCAATTTCTTTAAGCAAAAATTATTTTGTTTCTCAAATCCACACCAACACACAATATATGAACGCAAATTTGAAATTTCATGCACTGTACAGTTCTTTTTCCTCCTTTTTTTCCTCACGTATTATACGACACTAAGTAATCTTAGTTTTCTTTCTTTTTGAACCAACATCTGATGTCTTAAATGTTCTTTTTCTCTTCTTCTTTTCTTTCTTTTTTGCTTTGGATTGTTCCTCTTAAAAATAACGAGGGCTACTAGGCATTATAACTGCTTTTTGAGCTATTCTCCTAGTTGAAGACAATAGCCAGCTGATTTAAACAGTCCAATTAAGCAACTGTTTGTGGAATCTAAACAATTTTTTGGTAAAAAAAAAGTTAAATATAACCATGAAAGGAAATTAAATACATCAACTGCTAGTTCAAAAAAAAAGAAGCTAAGCTTTTTGTAGTAGTTTTGTATCATATGTGAGCAAACAAAGGAAGAAGAAAACTGATACAGTGCATAAAATGCCATACTTTGGTTCGTGCACTGTGCGCTAATGTGAATTTCAATTTTTTTTTGCTTTAATTCTGCTTAAATTAGTGATCCAATTTGGGGAACCAGTGATCTAATCTGGGCAGTTAGTTTCTTTAATTGGATCGCTGACACAATTTGTTAAGTTGTTTTGTTTCCCTACTTTAATGTATATTTCATAAAATGTTAATTACATTGTTTTGAAGACAGATAAACTACAAAAAAATTCTGCTACTTGTTTTTTATTAAAATTACTCCTCTATCTATTTTTTATTAATTTCTTTTCATTAAAATTACTTCTTCATTGAAAAATGTCCTGGTGGTCCAATTTCGGCAACGTTCCCCTATTATATATTTGTAAAGTTCGTATGAATAACATTGTGCTTATTATGTGTATTAAAAGTTCGACTGCAATCGCCTCATGGCAAAGTAAACTTATCGCAGCAATTCGGTTTTCCAAGCTGAAATCCTCGCAATTAGAATGGCAATCGAAGCAGCTTCTTCCCTTCATAGACCAATCAAAATTTGGACAGACAGTTTGTCAAGTTTGATGGCCATACTTAATCCTAAATCCCACCGTAGTATAGTTCGAGAAATCCAAACCCTTTTGCTCTCCCATAAACACATTCACCTGAGATGGCTTAAAGCCCACGTCGGTTATTTAGGCAACGAATGCGCAGACCAACTAGCCAAAGAAGCCATCACAAAAGGCGACCCTTTCCTTCTACCTAAGCCACTTTCGTACCTGAAAGCCGAGGTTAAGTCAGCTGCTTTAAGCATCTGGCAAGACAACTGGGATAACGGAAAAACTGGCAGCAGTACACACGATATAGTGCCTAGGGTCTCAAACAAGCCAGTTGGATGGAATAGAGAAGAGATAATGTTCGTTACAGGACACGGGCCTTTCCCCTCATACCTTCTTCGCTTCAATCTTCGAACACATGGCAACTGCTCGTGCGGAGAAAAAGGAGATCCAAATTCACTATGCCACAAAATGTCCGTTTACCCTCTCCTGGCATTTCCAAACTCCAACAGTGTCACTCAAATTACAGTGGTAGAAAAACATTCTCTCGAACAACTTCTCAAGAACCCGACTTCGACTCCTAATGCGTTTCATATGTGATGAGGACAATCTCATTGTAGAGGATAATAATTGAGCACTCATCCACCCAGACTGACACACACTTCCGGCTACTTATGATTTTTTCCCCTCTACGAATTTTTTTCTATTTTGTATTGTTTTCTATGTTGTTCTGTCCAGTGTATGTTTCTTTTTCATTTTCATTTGTTCTTGTACCTGTTACTTGTATTTGTCCCTTCTTAAAAAAATAAAATTCACCTCCATCCATCCAAACCGGAAAGGAGCCAAATGGCTCTAAACACGGGGATACAGGTGGTGTAATGTAATGTAATGCTTCAGAACCACGGGTTAAATGCATTTCTCAACGAAAATTATTATTGCTGTGTTTTATTCAAAAATTAAATCCCATTTGTACAATTCTAATATGGATGAACACATGTCATCAAATCCTCGGAAAATATCAAGTCCTGTCCACATTTCTTTACCGACGGCTTCCAGTTCAGGCAGAAAATGAATAACTTTTTACTACTCGGGTGAGGATAGCTTCCGATATCCTCAGGACATACAAACCAATCAGGTGTTTCTCCTAAATCATCAATAATACAATCTACATCATCTTCATCACACTCCGTGTCAGGAGCTGTTACTTTGGGTCGTTTGGTTGTAGTTGGCTCTTCTGTCGTAGTGGTAGTGATTGGTTCAGGCTCAGTTGGAGTCGGAGTTGTTGTTTCTGGTTCAGTTGGAGGAGGAGTTTCTGGTTCAGTGGGAGTTGGGGTTTCAGTAGAAATTGGTGTTGTGGTTATTTCTTCAGTGGTTGCATCTGAAATTTCAAGTATAAATACTTAATGTTACTTTTACTGTTTAACACAAACGATACTTTGGGAATAGAGCATGGAAGAGGGCATATACTGAAATGCTTCTCTTTGGTTCTGATATATGCTGTGAAACTTGCTTCATAGGTAAGACTTCCTTCAAAGAAAAGTAACTGGCATTTTACATTTTCTTGTATCTGTGCCGACCGGAAACCGAAATATTGATTAAATATGTACAGCAAATTGTTCAGAAGGCAGTTCTTGCAAATAAAAATAAAGATAAAGTGTTATTTAAAGAGAAAAGTTGAGATTTTCAATTAGTATGATTTAAGTTAAAATTACACTCTTCGTTGTTATAATATGTCTGCATATTTCAATCGTTTATTTTCCCTTTAGCACCAGATATTTTACGACATTTCCACGATGTTGTTACGATATTCTGAATGCCGCACAGCATTGTAAAGATATTGTAAGAATATTGTAAAGCATCTTGTGCTAATAGGGTTATATTAGAAAATAAGTAAAATGCTTGCATTTTTAAGACAAATATGAGGTGATTAATAAATTTCCTATTTCGATTTCGTCTGATATAATAGGTACATGCAAATGGACTAGGCATCAAAACTATCGACGAAGTGTCTAGAGGACAAGAAGATCAGTTCTGCGTGGGGAATGAAATCCTACAAACGTACCTAGGTAGCACAACATGTTGCCCGATATTGTAAAATATCGTCCAATATTATATGATATTGTACAATATTATATAATATTGCGACTATTGTTCAATATCGTACAATATTGTTCAATATCTTTGTGCTACTGGGGTAATGGTATAATATTTACACCAAACAGCACTCTGGAGGAAAATTCTTCAGGTACCTCATCTGCTGTGAGATCTTAAAAATCTCTTTCAGTTTCACAAGTACATATCTATTATTAACTAAAATTTTAAACCAGGTGGTTTTGTTTGCGTCAGTATATCTATTTAAATGAAATTTTTTAGTAAACGTACAGTCAGAAACATAGTGGTCTACATCACCTTATGAACCGCACCCAGTTGAATACACTATATGCCCAAAAGTATCCGGACACTTGCAGATTTTCACATTTTTTAGAATTTCTCCAGAATGGTTTAACGGACTGACTTTAAACTTCGGACATGTAAAGAATAGACAATAACTCACATTTTACATTGAAGATTCGGTCCTGAGGGTAATTAGGGGACCGTCTACAAACTGATGAAGACAAAAAAGTGTTTGGCACACCCCGCTTCACAGAATACTGATAACAATATGAAATTTTCAGAAATAGTAATGTTAATTGTGCATAATATTTACAGGAATTTTTGTAAACTCAGCTCAAATATTTGGGAAGATATAAAGGTTTTCTTAAAAAATCTCAAATTTTTCCACCTGTTTTTTGCTTATAACATGCACAATTTTCTGTTATAATATACCAAACTTACAGAAAAGATGACAATATGTTAAAGACGCATGTTGTAAAAATTTGGAAAAGAATTGTTGAATATAAAAGGAATTATGAGCATTTTTAGTAAATAATGTTTTACTGCGCATGCGCGAAGCATTGTGCAATTTTTCTTTCACAACTTTAAAGCCAGATATATGGGGCAACTTATATAAAAATATTCAGTTCAATATCATTAGTATTAAGAAAGATATCGGCGTTACAACGAGCAGAATTTTAGCTCCTGTCGAAGAGGAGCTAAAAGATGAGGGGTTGTACACAAATTGATATTGTTTTAACTTGTATCTTTAAATAGTTATATTGAATTGTATAGTGGTTAGAATTTGTTGCATACCCATGAACACATCTAATATTCGCAACGAATAAAAAATATATTTGTAGAATTATTAAAATATTTTAAGAAAGGAAATTAATTAGAAAAAAAATCGTTTCGCCATAAAATAAATATATTTGAAAATATCGTTTGGCCGTAAAATTGTAATATGTAACTTGTTAACAATCATGTAAATAATATAATTAAAGTAATAAAATTTTTGTTATTAATAGTGCCTAATTAGCTGGAATTTAAGTTATGCACGTAATTGATAAGTGTTTATGGATATGCTGCAGATTCTAACCACTATACAATTCAATATAACTATTTAAAGATACAAGTTAAAAAATATCAATTTGTGTACAACCCCTCATCTTTTAGCGTCTCTTCGACAGGGGCTAAATTTCTGCTCGTTGTAATGCCGATATCTTTCTGAATACTAATGATATTGAACTGAATATTTTTATATAAGTTGCCCTATATATCTGGCTTTAAAGTTGTGAAAGAAAAATTGCACAATGCTTCGCGCATGCGCAGTAAAACATTATTTACTAAAAATGCTCATAATTCCTTTTATATTCAACAATTCTTTTCCAAATTTTTACAACATGCGTCTTTAAACATATTGTCATCTGTTCTGTAAGTTTGGTATATTATAACAGAAAATTGTGCATGTTATAAGCAAAAAACAGGTGGGAAAATTTGAGATTTTTTAAGAAAACCTTTATATCTTCCCAAATATTTGAGCTGAGTTTACAAAAATTCCTGTAAATATTATGCACATTAAACATTACTATTTCTAAAAATTTCATATTGTTATCAGTATTCTGTGAAGCGGGGTGGGCCAAACACTTTTTTGTCTTCATCAGTTTGTAGACGGTCCCCTAATTGCCCTCAGGACCGAATCTTCAATGTAAAATGTGAGTTATTGTTTATTCTTTACATGTCCGAAGTTTAAAGTCAGTCAGTTAAACCATTCTGGAGAAATTCTAAAAAATGTGAAAATCTGCAAGTGTCCGGATACTTTTGGGCATATAGTGTATGTAGTGAGCTTTCTGACTGATGAAACGTTTTCAAAGAATATATCATTGTTTCTTTAACATTCGTGTGTTTTTATTTTTTCTTGGAATTTAAAATTTTAAGTGTTTTCTATTGAATTGTCACACATATGCTGTAATGTGTTTAATATATTAGGTGTTTTTTTAAATTTTTATTTGTCTTTTGTTTCCTGTTTTACTATTTGATGTTTTTTGTCACTTTAGTGAACTTTGAATGAACTTCTTGTCAGTTTCTTTGTTTTCTGTTTGGTTGTTCAGAACTTTTGCTTTTATTGTTTTTTTGCATATAGTGTAATTCAGTTTTGATGTGATGTATTGTAATATGATGTTATGTTTTTTTTCTTGTTGTTTTGTACTCCCCGCCGTTCGGGTCAGTGCCTTACACCCTCTGAATAGGCTGTGCCGGCGTGGGCAAATAAATAAATATTGCTGTGAGAAAAAGTTTACATACGAGTCGGCTGCATTTAAGACTTGAGTACAGAATTATTCGATTTTTTAAAACTACTTCCAACTTCCGATAATTTTCAAGCGAATGAAGATAAAAAGATTCCTCTTGCACGGTACGTATAGAATTGTCATGAAACCAGAATTTATTGGTAGCGTAACAGTCAAGTGAGTTTTCAGTTGTTGTAAGGTTGCGTTACATATTACATTCGTCAGAATACGGCTTGCAAATGTTCAACATTTGTCTTCCTTTCAGAAGCACAGATGACGAGGAATCGCACATTTTTGCAGCAGTAATCAATATTTCTTATGGTATGACAGAATAAGAGCTATAGAAATGTGTGGTTCTTCATCTGACAGCTGTGTTCCTAAACGGAAGATCCGTTATTCTGACGAGAGTCTAACTCAATGTAACAATACCATTTGCAGAATCATCTGATGGATTTAGCTATACCACTTCTACCAATCAATTCTGGTTTCGCGACAAAAAAATTTCGGTTATATTTCCATAACTTCTGTAGAAACAACATCTTTTTGTCTTAATTTGTTTATGACTTATTGATTAAATTTGCACCGGACATGTAAAACACACCATATTTAAACTGCGAAAAAAGATATAATGATGAAATTAATAAATGAGGAATCTTAAAACAAAATGAGATGAAATTATACCACTTGGCCTTTGTCTTGTTCCACAGTGAACATCTTTTGCTGGTCTGCATTGTTTCTTGACGCCGTCGAACAGCTCCGACTCCGGACAAGTTTTTACCGATGCTATGTAGATAGCACAAGAGTAGTATTTTGAGCAATCGGTAGGATGCTCGAACTTGCCGAGAAGGCTTGGACAAGTAAATTTATCTGAAACAGTAAACTTGTATTTATAATGCTTCTCTTATTGAAACTTCTACTCATAGACTAGACTCATTTGCTAATAAATATAAAATCATGATTTATGGGTTGCAAAGATCATTACTTACAAGTTAAGTGTGTCTATTATTTAGTAGGATTTTTACTTTTTCGTATACTGAGTATAGAAAGAGAAAGAATTGTCATCGACAACAAAATTCGTATTGTGGCTTTGATAAATCTCCACATTTTAGACCTCCCTGACTCAAGAAATCCATTTTTGGAATTGCGTTGGTCTGTCTGTGAACACGCAAAAATGAAATGAGCTAGATAGACGAAATTTGGCATGTGACTTTATTTCTATAATTGTAGATAAGTATCAAATTTTAAGCGAAGTCTGTCTATTCGTTAATTTATGAACGCGCCAAAAATGAAACAAACTAGATGGGGAAATTTTAATATACGATCTTTACACAAAAAATGTATATCTGCATCTAATTTTGTACTGAATCCGATAAATTGTAGTCGGTCTGTTTGTCTGTCCTTGTGTATGTGAACACGACAACTTAAAAATACAACAGGTAGACAAATTAAATGTGGCATGCGGTCGTGACATTAAAATTGTTGATCTATGTCAAATCTTGGACTAATTCGGTCGAAAGGAAGGGGTCTAAAATTAATACATGATTTTAAATGCGCCATATTCTGTAAATATACTTGGACAAGTAAACTTTATCTGAACATCTTTTTTTAAAAAAATTAGCACTTACGTATTTATTTTTTTAATAGTATCTTATATTACACCTATGCGCTAGGAATTACGATGACAATTCCATTTTCCTTTAATTTTTAGGAACTTTTTTTGATTTTTTTAATTACCTTCTTCATCTTTCTTTGTTGTAGGAAGCGCTGTTGTTGGATCATCATCACCTGTGAAAAATTTGAAAAGAAATAGGATGAAACAGAATAACAGAAAATAAATCGGTGTGGTAACTGATTTAGATGAAAATCTTTTTACTTCACATGTCGCTTCAGATTTCATAGGTTGATTTTGCAGATCAGAAATATACTACACGATAGTTCAATTTTTAGTACTTCGTGGAATGTGCTCTTTTGTTTCCATTTGCTAATATTTATTTCTAATCGGCTTATGTTATAAAATTTGATTCTGCGGCTTCTGCTATAAGATAAGATTTGACAAAAGAATAAGAGTTTCAGAAATGAATGACAGGGAAAGATAAGTGATCAGACTTTAGTATAGACATGATTCATTAAGCTTTGTATAATAATTCACTCATATTTATGAATAAATATTTTAAAAATTTTTTAAAGACACGTTTTTATTAGTGCTCTAAAAGGTAGAGTTATATTTTTCGATCAAAAATCTAAAGGCCATAACTAAGTCGTAAAATCGTGTTGCTCTGATGGAAAAATTCAAAGTCAATTGAAATTTTAATCACATTTATTTTATATTTTTAATTTTCAATGAATTTTTTTGAAATTTTCTTAACTTTAACTCTACATTGTTTACTTTAATTTCTACATCGTGGCTTAATTCCCTTTTCGTATTGTTTCGAGAGTCCCAAGCCTTTAGTATTTTTGTTTTGCTTTAATAACGAATGGATAAAATCTATAAACAATAATTTAAAACTGTGGTTCTCGTTTAAGAAGTAGAAAAGTTCCTTCTCTTTTTCAAATCTTTCATTATTAGCAATGAAATTAAGAGTCACCTATGGGCTGATACAAAAGGACAAGAAATCAAATCGATCGAAAGAGTGATTATTGGAGAGGAAGATTAGTTACGCGTGGGAAGGGAAATCCTATTCTCTTACTGGTGCAACAGTTATACCAGTGGTCAGCAAACCGCGGCTCTGCCACGAATCATTTCGACCACTTGCGGGCGAGTTTCCTTTCTGATTTAAACTTAATTTTTCAACCAATTAATTCACCAAAAGTTATACCACCGGATGTGTGAATGTTCGGTTAACCAAAGGTTTGATAATTATCTTCAGACATTTCCAGAACAAATTTGCAATTGATGAGCAAGATTGTCAACACAATAATAACTAAAGCTCTTTATCATCTCCAATTTAAAGATTTTTTAGATAAAATGGAAAGTGAATACGCAGATCTTCTGCTACACAATAAGGTATGTTGGCTTTCAAGAGGAAACGTTTTAAAACGTTTCGCTTCCTTATTATTAAAAATTAAAGTATTTCTCCTTGAGAAGGGTGTTGACTATCTTGAACAAACGGACGATAAATGAATCCAAAGATCTTATTTCATGGTAGACGTTACGTCTTATCTAAATGAGTTTAGGGGTTATCTAATGAACAGGGGAAAGGAATTTGATGTTGGAAGAAACCATTTCATTCGAAAACAAATTATCCCTTTTTGCTCAAGATTTTTCAAGAGAAAAATTAATTCTACTTTCCAATCCTACTGAAACATCGCAAAGAAAATAACTCGGTAATTGACATTTTCTAATTCAAAACAACAATTTTAAATATGAGGGAAGTTTCTGTATTGAAGTTTCATTAGCAACCTTAGTCTTTGTAAAAAAAAAAAAATACTCTCAGTGTTAGAGTAACAGAATTAAATTTTTCTCCCCTTCATATTGACATTGGCGCCTTTGAAATGCAATTACTGGAGTTAAAAAACAAAGAATTTTGAAGCTCCAAATTTGAAAGTCTTAATGCTGATAAGGAATAATCAGAGAAAAATAAATGTGATCTTAGTTCACAGCAGTAGTGGTCTGCTTTGAAAGACCTAGAAAAGGAAGACATGATAATTTTCAACACCTGGAATACAAATAGTATTCCTGATTTATATGATCAGCTAAAAAACTAGTATTTGCTGTTCTTTCGCTCTACATATTCATGCGAACAATCTTTTCAAGCATGACCCTTAAAAGTAAATTGAAAACTCATCTTATTGATTAGAACCTGGAATCATTCTAAAAATTAAAAACAACGACATATAAAATTGACTTATCATCCAAACTTTCCAAGGAAATGCAAGGTCGTTTTTCACATTAAATATCCGTTTTGTCATATTTTTATTTTAATGTAAAAATGTTTTGTCTATTAACAAGATTATCTAGTTTTATTTAATGTTAGTAGCTAGTTTAAACCGACTCCTAAAAACATGGTTATTGGAAAAGAAATTTGCCTCTCAAAAGAAATCTTTGTACTGCTGATCTTCAGCTCTTTTGACTAATGAGTTTGTCGACCACTGAGTTATACCAACCCGCATGCAGGGCAAAAATCCTACTGATACATCATCTATACTGCTGTAAGGAAAATGTTGCCTACACGCCCCACTGCATTTAAAATTAGACTATAGGATGATTCAGGAATTTGAGTTTTTTTTTAAATCAACAATTCTCAAGCGAATGAAGATAAAAAGATTCCGTTGATGGGAATGAAGAGGTTTGTGTTTTTGTCATGAAATCAAGATTGGTAGTAACGTTTACGATGTAACCAACAAGTGAAGCTAAGGCATTCGTCGAAATAACGTCTTGTAAATGTTCAACATGTCGTCTTTCTTTCAGGAATACAGCTGTCAGAAGAGGAATTACATATTTTTACAGCAGTAAACCATATTTCTGATGGTATGACAGAATATGAGCAACATAATGTGGCTTATAATTGAGAAAAGGTGCGGTTCCTCGTCTAACAGCTGTGTTCCTGAAGGAAAGACACTTCAAGCATTTGCTAACCGTTATTCCGACGAATATTTTATCTTATGAAACGATACCATTTCCAGAATCATCTAGTGGATTAAACTGTCCCTCTCTACCAATCAATTATCTTTTCGCGGCAAAAAATATCCGGTTACATTTCCATTCATTCTGTAGCAACGGCACCTTTCTGCCTTAATTTGTTTACGAATTATTGATTTTTAAAGTTGCTCTGGACTTGTGATTCACAAGTCCAAAGCAACGTTATTGTATAAGTTTTTGTATATTTACGTTTTTAGTGTATTAAAACTATAAAAAATGTGTAAGGACGAAACTAATAATCGAGGTATCTTGAAATATGATTAAATCGAACCACTTGGCCTTTTTCTTGATCCACATTTGACATTTTTTGCTCGTCTGCATTCTTTCTTGTCACTGTCGAACAGCTCTGAACCTGAACAAGTCTTTAGAGATGATACGTAGAAAGTGCAAGAGTAATATTTTGAGCAATCGTCTGGATGAGGGAAGTTGCCGACAATGCTTGGACAAGTAAATTTATCTGAAACAAACAAACAAAAAATGCATTTATATGCTTCTCCAATTGAAACTTCTACCCAAAAGTTTAGACATTTCCCAATAAATCAAAAGGAAGATGTAAACATAAGAAAGGCGCAGTTCGGGTTCGCGCCGTAGATTTTTCATGAAAACGTCGGGATAAAATCATAAAACAAGTATTTCGTATTAATATGTAATTTAATTATCAATCTCTTTAATACAATATTTACACAGAGTAGTATAGTGGTTACAGAATAGATAAATCACAAGCTACTACAGACCCTTGCTACATGCGATAAACTTGAGACGAGGTAAAAGTCAATTACAAAGCTGTAGAGCATCACCGATGTGGACGAAAAGGCACATTTAACACATTAATGTTAAGAATAGACCGCAGAAACCGCTCATTTATTTGGTCGTGATTTTCAAAACTGTATCTTGACGAAACGCGGACAAATGGAGCATTTACCCAGAGCCGGCCCGAACAAAAGCGGGGCCCGGTGCAAAGTTGACTTGCGGGGCCTTGAAAAAATTTTGCCCAACAAAATAATTTATTGCTGTTTGCTATTGATTACATATCAAAATTTGCTTAAGTAAAGACTAAAAAAATACATGAAAATAATATATAATTAAATTATTTTTATAAAGTTAATATTTTAATCACACAAAAAATCGTTAATAAATCAAACAAAAATAATTACTTTATATATAAAATTTGGTATTCAACTTACTAAAATAAGTTGATAATATATGATTTTTGTTTCATTTTGTTATAAGTTATACATGTAGCAAATACGTTGATAATATCATTATGATTTAGATTTTTAGTTAATGCGGATTCGATAGATAAAATGACTAAGCAAATCAATTTTTTGCCTCTAATGCTAGATCTCAAGTAATTTTTTTATTATTTTTAATCTTGAGGAAGATTTTTCTGCAGATGCGAGCGTTATTGGTAAGGTCAATATAATTTTAGAACAGAAGTAAAATTTGGAAAGAATTTAAATAAATTATTTTTAAATAAATATTTACAATAATGTGACCTGGAAGGTAAAACTTGACGCCAAATTTTGATTTCGTTAAATAAATGAATGCAATTCATTTTCGTTTTGCGCAATCTGACAGTGGCGTGGGGCCTTGTGCGCTCGAACCTTTTGAAACCCCCTTGCGCCGGCCCTGAACTCCAGCATTCCTTTCTAAATAAAAGAAAACATTCCTCCCGTTATTTTTTGCAAACTCATGTTGTATAAATGTGTCCTGTCTTCCTGATTTTATGAGGATATATTAAAAATTGTTCAGTTTGAAAACTTTCAGTGCTAAAATTAAAATTATAAAATGCGAAAATAGTTTAGGTTAGAGTTTCAAAACATAAAAGCTAAAGAAACTTAAAATAACATTTAACTTTGCAGTCAATTGAAAGAGAAAATGCCGCCCTTTCAATTTTTCTGTCGATTTACGATGTCAGCACATGCATTCAGTGTTGAAATAAAATTCCATACTGTATGAATGGGATTTTCTTGTATGTTGGAATATCAAGTGAATTCTTAAAAGTTGAACTCATTATTTCTTCATATTAACAAACAATTATTTCTTCATATACAAAATAAATAAATAAAACTAGAAAAAGATAATCGACTGATCACAAACTTATTTACAATTATATATAACCTACCGATAGTTTCGGTTTTAGGATATTTAAATTGAATCAATCTTCAAAATACTTCTTATATTTTAAAACTTATCCAAATAACTTTGATATGCAGTTTCCCAATACAATAAAAGGTTCCAAATAAGTAACATTTTATAATGAAAAATGCCCAATGCGAAAGAGTAGAAAACGTAAATTTTCGTTTGTTAATAAAAAAAATATTTAATCTGAAATGTAATACAATAACAAATAGCAAATATATTGTAATACAAAAACCAAAGGGAAATTAAATTGTTTTATAAATTGATAACCTGCCATAATATTAAAATTTTCTTTTTAGAAATATAAAAGGAAAATTTGTTTAGTAAATAACTATAAAAAAGAGACAAAAATTAGCATACTTGAAATTTGTCTGCAAGAACAAATGCAGAATATATTATTTTGCTGTACGGCTGATACTCCGAATGCGAAAGAACTGTTCAATGGAAAATTAAGCTTCTGAGAAAACTCCTTGTGTTACCCGTAGTGTTTCACACAATCCAATATTCAGATTCAATACTATTGATTAAACTCTGAGGAATAGATGTAATCAACTACCTTTTAACAAGTACCTGCAATGAATTCATAGATGCTGGAAAACCACACTTTTGACAAAGAAAAGCGAGAAACCCTTGTGAGATATATGCTTTATCATCGCTTAGCAGTCCTGCTGAATACAAGGGGAACAGATGTGTTCAATTTAGAACTAGATAAGCAGAAAACGCATTCCTCTAGAGGTGTTTCTTTAAGCTGCTCTGGGAAAGACTATCTGCTGGCCATTAGGGGAAAAGATGTGGATCCGCGCACGAGTATTACCCCCTGTATACCCTGAAAGTAAGTCTCGGGAACAAGGAATGTATTGAATGTTCACCTGGAATTCATCTTCAAATGACAGACATCCACTTTGGAGTGCCCCTTCCCCCCGCACCGAAAAGAGAATGACCATATGATGCCTGCATCAATCGAATCTGGTTTAGGACTGAACAATGTTATCACTTTTTACCTTTCATTCTGCCCAAGAATTGGAAACACGTGGACCTCCAGATAGCAAAGGAAATTGTTGGATTCTTATCCACTAGGTCCACCAATTACTTTTTTAACAGATCTTTGAAGAAAATTGTCAAAACCAGAAAAAAATTGCAATATATTTCTTTTTAGAAAAATTAATATTTTATGCTTTTTTTACATAAAAGTTGGTTGAAAGAATTTTTTAAAAAGTATAAAAAAAAATTTTAATGAATTTTGCTAAATCCGTCAGCGTCGCGGGGCCTTTCAGAAGCGAGGGGCCTTGTGCGGTCGCTCCGTTCGCACCCCCCTCGGGCCGGCCCTGCATTTACCTGTAATTAGGCTCATCTATCCTTCTTGCTGCCAGAAAGTACTTCTGGACTGTATTACTAATTAAAATATTGAGCTTATCAACTTGTTATTGAAAATCCATCACCAAACATGAACTGGCCAGAGACCTTAAAGTGGAACTTAGACAGCACTTCTAGAATTTTCTATTGCCCAGAAATGGGTGTTCTGCCTGTTATCTACGTCATTACGTGAAAAGCATGCCTCTTCCGTTCATATCATGTTTGCAAGGAACTTTTGCTGTACTTCTATGCGATTAATGTTAAAGTTACACCACGTAACCTCTCTCAGCATCCTCTGCTAGTAGTGCTTTCTAAAGCTGCTATCACACGGAGAACTATCGTACGCTGTTATCTTGAGCGTGAGCACAATGCCACTCCGCAGAAAAGTTTGTAGCACGTGACGCATTGATACAACAGGTCAGAGAGGATTTCGGTATCGGGAAAGGCGACCTACGTCACCGTCAAAGTCACACCCGATTGGTTTGAATTTCCGCTACTGACGATTTTTTGTCAGCATCGTGTCCATTTTCAAGCCGGTTGAATACAGCCCACTATTTCCGTCATCTTGTCTGACCGGTCACGTGCTACAAACTTTTTGCTGAGTGGCATTGTGCTCACGCTCAAGATAACAGCGCACGATAGCTCTTCGTGTGATAGCAGCATAAGGTGTTGGCCAGTAGGGATGAGCACTTATTTCGTCCTGGCTTTTCCAAAAACGGCTTTTTGTAAGCCACAGTTTTGGAAATCATGACCAAACAAATGCGCGTTTTATTCGTTCTATTTCTAGTGTTAATATGTGCATGCATGGTGTTTTTTCATACTAAATCGATGATGCTCTATAATTTTATTATTGACTTTTGCCCCGTATATCATACCGTTTTCGAGATAGAAAAGGTAACTCCGAATTTTGCAGTTAGGTGGCGCTGTATGTGGTAGCATCACATAGCACATAGCTGCTTTACTATACCTATAAACCACTTTTATGACTATAGCTGTTGCCGTTCTAAAGTTAAGGGAGGGAGAGCTCAAGACCTTAGGTGGCACCTTCTATATTTGTACAACAGTTTCCAGTGCTTTATTGATATCATCACCAGTCATCTCTAGATGAACCAGCGGGAGTGTTCTCCCCTGAACTTTCTCGTATACTTCCCTGAAAAGGTACTGTTTCCCCTACCCTCGCGTGGATAAAAAAATTCGAACCTACTGTAACCCAGAATCCAATTACTATCAGCAGGTTTTTCATTGTATATTATAGTGATTGTAAAATATCTAGGTAAAGAATCAAATTCAAAGACATGCGTACCGATTTCCCACTCTTGCCGGCTCAAGGACAAAGTCACGTAATCCTTTCGCGTGCACAGAGATTTCTACCAGTACGCATGCGCATGGAGAATCGGATTTAAAAAAAATTGAATATGCAATTTGAACGCCTTTTTTTTAACCGATTGAAACGAAATTTGGGCACAGATCTATAATTAATGTTAGCAACGGTCATACCAATTTTTACTTTCTCGTATACGAAGTATACAAAGAGAAAGTATTGTAATCGTCAAAAAATTCGAACTCGAGATTTTGACAAATCTCCACGTTTTAGACCTCCCTGAGTCCGAAAAACACAATTTTGGAATCATGTCTGTCTGTCTGTCTGTGAACACGATAACTCGAAAACTATTAGAGCTACGGGGATGAAATTTGGTATGGGGTCTTTAAACATAATTTGTAGGTTTCTATCAAATTTTGGACAAAATCCGTCAAAGGGAAGTCTGTCTATCTGTATGTCCGCGGTCATGTGACCGCTATAACTCAAAAACTTGAATAGCTAATGGATAAAATTTGGTACACAGTTTTATCGTCATGAATGTAGGTCCGTATAAAATTTTGGGCCAAATCCGTCGAAAAGGGGCTTTCAAATTGCATATTCAATTTCTTTTAATCCGATTCTTATGCGCAAAGTACTGGTAGCAATCTGTTATTGTTGTAAATTTTATTTACAACAATAAATAATGTTTTCAAACATAAATTGTAACAATTTTTTTTATTGTTGTAAATAAAATTAAAACCGATCTCATTATTTCAGCAAATCTTTTATTTACGCGCTTTTGCAATTGTTACGGTTGTGGTAGTATAAATTGTTTTCTTGGGAATTCAATTACAAAGCACAATTTTCACTTTAGTATTCATTGCATTGCCTATTTTATCGCACCTGCTTCAAAGTAATATTTTTTTGAAACGTGGCAACAGATATTTGATTTCAGGTTGGTTTGTTTGTTTCACTTTCTCGTATACGAAGTATACAGAGAGAAAATATTGTAATCGTCAAAAAAAAAAAAAAAATCGAACTCGAGATTTTGACGAATCTCCACTTAGAAAGTATACGAGAAAGTTTAGGGGAGACCAATCCCGCTGGTTATTTATCTAAGTCAAAGGGTTTAGGAGATATAATTTTTACAAGTATGCGATTATACAGCCCGACAGACCATCAACCCTTCGACGGATTTGGTCCAAACTTTGACACGGACCTACATTCATGATGATAAAACTGTGTACCAAATTTTATCCATCTAGCTATTCAAGTTTTTGAGTTATAGTGTTCACATGACCGCGGACGGACATATAGGCTTCCCGTAGACGGATTTTGTCCAAAATTTGATAGAAACCACCTACAAATTATGTGAAAAGATCACATACCAAATTTCATCCTTGTATCTCTAATAGTTTTCGAGTTATCGTGTTCACAGACATAATTCCAAAATTGTGTTTTTTGGACTCAGGGAGGTCTAAAAAGTGGAGATTCGTCAAAATCTCGAGTTCAAATTTTTTGACTATTACAATACTCTCTCTTTGTATATACTTCGTATACGAGAAAGTAAAAAGAAATCATGCAATTATTAAGAACCTGCACAAAATTTAAAGAAAATTTCACATACATGTATTACTTTATGAAGAGTATATTACAGCTATCCGATATGAATAATGATGGCATTTCCATTTTCCATCAATTTTTTCAGAGCTTTATCTAATTGATTTTTAATTACCTTTGGTAGTTTCTCCTCCACCGCCCTTTGTTGTAGGAAGCGCTGTTGTTTTATCACCATCATCATCACCTGTAAAAAAATTTGAAAAGAAATAGGATATATTAGAATCACAGAAAAACAAATCAGCATAATTGCTGACTTAGATCAGAATCTCGTCGATTGACAGAAGCGTTTTGGATTTCACAAGTTGATTTTGAAGATCAGAATTATATTACTGAACCTTTCGGTTTTCGAACAATACTTTTCATTGCTGCAATGAAATTCAAACCGTTTCCATTTTTTAAACAAATATTTAGTTAAGTATTTCTCTTCCATTGTTGAAAGCTAAGGAGTTTTCTTTCCTTTTTTAATCTCCATCAATTTTTCTGTGAAATCTAAGCCTCCTTTAAAATAGCAAGTGTATTCAGTAAGCTTACTTCCAAGTATAATTACTTATAACACTTTAACTTAATAAACAATTGTTCGTAAGAGTTTTTCTTTGATTTTCGTTCGTCGTCTTCCATGTCATCTGACCCTTCGGCCAGCAGCTAAACCTCTCTTATTTTTGTCTCCATACTTTGAACCACCTGGACGAGTCAACTCTGGAATTCTATTTTTCTCTCCCGTCAATTTATGGCGACAACAATACCTCCATATTATGGGGTTTATTGCCATGACCCGAAGGACCATTCTCTCTTTTTGGTATTGTGTCTTAACCGGAAAAAACATCGCAAGCCGGCCATTCACCTCCGATAAACTGGATATTTTGGAACGCGAAAGAAAGAGCCATACAAATCTATGAATCAGCCGAATGGCTTGTTGTGTTGGAGTTCCGCTGGACTGAAATCGGGACGCAAAATCAGAGGGACCCTGAAAGAGGCTAGCGAAAAGAACAATGCTTGCGTATGAAGCCCGCTTTGGGTATCATAAAATTAAAATCTGCTGACTAGAGGAAAATCGAAGAGCAATTAACAAGCATCTGTGAGAGGGAAAGTAGATCACTCTCCCCACCTTCGTTCAGAGTTAGCGTCCTTTTAAATACAAGTGAATGGCGTGCCTGTATTTTTCGATTAAAATGGTGAAAAAAAACGTGCTTAGTACAAATGGACGCTATACTTCAAGTGAATGGCCGTCATTTATTATTCCTTCTTAGATCTTCTCATTCGGTAGGAATGGGACTCAGCAACCTCAGATTACTTTCATTAAATTACGATCATTGAAGTTTTCTGAAAATTAAATGAAACGTCGCATATAGTAGTTAAATTAACATCATTAATTGCTGTGCGCTTCCATATTAAAAGATGTGCATGCTATGAAATAAAAGGAAAATAAAATTCTGCCTCTGCTGCTAACGTATAAAGCAATATTATCATAACTTGGCAGTGGCAAAAACACGTGAATGAAGGTTGATGAAATAATGAAATGGGTTTAGAATTTAATTACAACAATAGAAGGCATTATACAATGTATTTAAGATGAATTTTTGAACTGTTTATGGCTACTCTCGTTTCCCCTCCGCCAAACCTCCCTTCACCGCAGTAGTTTTGCTTTTCAATCACCCTCGTGCAACCGATGAAAGTCTTGGTTTGAAACAGCATCGCAGACGAAGACTGCAATTTTTTTTATTGAAATTGCATCTGGCAGGTGACAGCAGTCTTGATGTTTATCTGTGTCCTGCCGCAGCCTGTATTTGGCTGGCGAATACAAGACCAAGCATATTTTGTATACGGTAAA
>BGPR01001144.1:192529-235694 GCA_013235015.1 Araneus ventricosus | reverse complement strand
CCAAGTCCAGCCCACTGTTAAGTCGTAACCCATCGTGCACCTGAATAAAATATAGGAGGCAGAACCACAGGAACTATCAACCACTAGTCCAACGAAACCGATAAATGATCTTACGAGCCAACATCATAGATTGATTACACTTGTTCTGTCATCGAGCCTGAACTTAGAACCTGCATGATCACTGAAACCAACGATACTACATCCAAAACACCAGAATGACACGCATGAAGACGCCGAGATGAGTGACAGACGATGATGGAACGTGCTAGAATATATCAGGAAAGAATGAACCTGCCGAGCAACAGATGAGGTGGAAGAGGATCAATTGTAACTTCTCTAATTTCTGATCGGTTCTTGGACCGATATTCGACCAGACAGAATATTTACACAGGTAGAACCCCTGAATCCTAACCTGGTCGTTAATCCGAAACCGATTTTATTTTCGAAAATTATATGTAATTGAAAAGATTTAAAATATACATACTGAAAACAAGAAAGTGCTTTTCGCATGCATAATTTTGTACATTGAAGAAACCAATGCAATTCAGTAAGATAAGGTCACCTCATTAGAGCACATCCATTATTCTAATGAAAAGGAGACATATCTTCTTTCTTTGCTTTTGTTATCAAGAGATATAGTATCGCGAGTACTTATAAATTCTTATTTTTTTTTAGAGATCTTTTCTTTTCTATTTTATTTGAATTGATAATGGAATTTTCTCAATCCAATTAAATTCATCTCAAATAGATCATGATTATGGGTTCACCAGGTTAGTAATTTCAAGTTATCGAATTTTGTTAGTGTATTTCCGAATCTTTTACTTAGAAAAACTGATAATATTATGAGGCCTGAAGAGAGCTGGAATATCAAGATTTTTCACATCATACAAATCAAGCAAGATATATGGATTATTTTTAATATACTAGCCGCCTCAGCTTCATTGGGAGAATAATCTTCATGAAAGAATTTTGATATTCATTGTTCCCCAATAAAAGTCATTTAAATTGTGATAGACATTTAACCGTGTTCTTTGAATGTTCTGTACATGTTCTGTTCCATTCGTACATGATATCCTCTAATAGAGTCAGAACTGTCCGTGTCATCTATAGTAGCACTTATTCCTAGATGTTATAACATCATTAGGTGTTATAACATCTAATTGATAGTTATCGGCGCCATCTTTTTCTTATTCTCTTACCAAAAACTGCATTTGATTTTACATTAAAATGGGTGGCTTAGCATTTGACTCCAGCAACTTGTTAGCTTGATTAAACATGATGACTAAAAAAGAAAACATGTAACCATAACTACGTGTTTTTTTTTTATCCCAAGCAACACCGGGTTTATCAGCTCGTTTTAAAATAAACAAAAGTAAGATGTTTCGGAACGAAAACCAATCAAACAGGACAACTGATGTTTCTGAAATCGTCCAGATAATAAGGAGTGTGCCCAACTCGCACAGCACTGCTTTGAAAACTAGTTACAGAACTTTATTTTGTAGAACTCTTTTTATTTTTAGTATTTTAATATAGGATAAACAGTCATACTACAGATAGGGAAGCTTATGTTAAAAAGGATTTGAAGGTCAGTGAGTATATACATACAAATAGAGTTTCTTACCTTTATCGCAGATTGCGACGATGAAAGGTAAGCATGTCTTTCTATATTTATCAAACTGCATCATGCGTTTGCAAGTGTTCCTATTCGCTATGCCTCCTACGCAGACGTAAAAGGCGGAGCAATCGAGTATGTCGGCGAAAACACCAAAAAGAGAAGGGCAGACGAATTTGTTTTTTTTACCCCATGGCCAATCACGAAGCTGTCTTCCACCTGAGGAGGGGAAAGAAAACAATGTATTACATGAATAATACACGGTACTCTACCATGCAGAATTTTGTTTTACAAAATACTGAAACATTACTCGAGGACCAAATGTCTCTCTGAAATTTACTAAATTATCTGCTATTATTAATCAGTATTTTAGTTAAACAGATGACGTGATATGATAAATAATAAAATGCACGCGGATGAGATATTTAATATATTGGAAGGGTCGACTTTCACATGTAATAACAGTAAGGTGACCAACTTTTTTGCAATGAAAAAGAGGATACAAATAAATTGAAGAAAAAATATCGTAAATAAAGAAGAATTTTATTAATTGTAACAATAATACAAAATACATTATAGTATTATAAAATGCATAATAAAAACTTTTATAACATTTTATATTGTAATTATGCTTACATGTCTATTAATTATTAATTAAATGAGAACAGCGGATTGGCTCGTTATCAATCGAATATTGAGATTTACAGATAAGTTTCAAATATCGAAAAGGAGGACACTTTTCAGGGAGGACAAAACTTACAAAAGAAGGACTGTCCCCCCCTAAAAGAGGACGATTGGTCACCTTAAATAATAGTCTCATACTGGTGCTAGTAAAAGGAAAATTATCTCTTAGACTAGTGAAGAGAGAAATTTGTTTATAATAAATTATCTATTAGAAGTCCTCAGTCGATTTTCAAAGGTTAGAATTCAGAAGTAGTTCCATCAATTTTCGAATAAAATTAGATCTTACGATATTTTATTACTATTTGAATTGAAAAATATCATATTCCTGCATTTCATTACATAGAAACGACATTTTTGAGGAAGGAATTGAACTGCATGGATAGGAACGGAATAGAACTGCATAAACGAAATGAAATGTGTTCAAACAAACAGCGCAACAACTACAGGGAGTTAAGTGATTTGAATTCATTGTTTCATTATGCATTTAATAATCTTTTGATGCCAAGAATTTTTCTGTTCTCGATAAATTAATTTTTGTTTTTACAATGTCTGTGTGAATAATTCTCTCCCACTGAATTAAAAATTATTTTTTATTAGGAACCATAAATTGGTAGGAATTTTTTTATTAATTTAATTGAAAAATATTTGGCATAGAAGTATGAATTTTCCAATGATGAGGTCTTTTAGCGGATTGTTCTTAGTATGTTATTGCATGTTAAGAACGGAATAAACCGTTGAACTATTACAGGTATTGACTTAGCTTATATGTAAATCAAATGCAAAGCAGCTTTTGTTAGCATGAATTTCCAGCCCATATATTTACACAAACTATGGATTAACTTCCTTTTTACACACAATGAATTTTGACATTTTAATTCGAAATTGGTTGCTGCAGTAAATGTTTGCGAGTGGGAATTCATTAAATTAAGTATCTTTCTTTTTCTATGCAATGTAAGCCAGTTTTATTGTCTCAGGATTTTTATATTTAAACGAAACCTTATTCCATTTTCATCGAAGGATGCTCTGCATTGTTAGATACATTTTAACATTTGTCTTACCTGTTTCAGAATCTTCTATATTTTCAACTTCATTCTCGCTCCTAACCACTCCAATCAGAGGAATCAGAAATATGACTACTATAAGTAAAGAAAAAAAATTAGTCAGTGATGCAGTTGTTTAGATAGATTTAGAGCGCAAGAGAAATTGTTTATTGGCACAAGATAACACTTTGGTTATGCTGCGCCAAACGTACAGTTAAAGAATTCTGAAAGAGATTAAGTTTTTCTACTGAAACTTCCTTTAAAAATACAAATACATTTAGACCTAAATAAATTTGTTTAAAAGCTTGTTACGTGTCTGTAAAGCGCTGGTTTGCATTAAAACATAGAAAAGCTGAAAAATAATATAAAACTTTAGTACAATTTTATTAATTCATGATAATAAAATAAATTCTTGTCATCAAGATTCATTCACCTAACTAATAGATCAATTCATTTATCTAAAAAAATAAATGTCAATAAATAGAGATAAAGCATGCAATAACCTGGATTTTCTTGCGTGTGATAATACTGTTAGTGTTTCAGAAGAGTTATTAATTTGCATTATATCGGAACTAGTAGCAATAATTGGATAGGTTTTCCAGAACTTAGATTTTATTTTAGTAGTTATTTTAATTCTGATTATAAGTTGTAGTTTCTCTTTTAGGTTCCTTTTTTTCTTTTCGACGTTTAAGTAGTGAAATAAATGAGACTAAAGGTTGGTCAAAGCTCTTACCAAACATTTAAACGCTGTTATATTAATTTTAGGTTCACTGCCTAATTAGTGCCTAATTGCTATACAAAATTGAACCGGCTCATTGCAAAGCTTCTATTTCGTCTAATTCATTACAATTATTAATTTTGAAAAAGCGTATCATTAAAAAGTTTTTGTGTAATGTTTTGCGAAAACAGTTATATCTAAAAATTTGTATGTTGGAGTTGATTCC
Organism: Araneus ventricosus; assembly: GCA_013235015.1. Taxonomy (NCBI): domain Eukaryota; kingdom Metazoa; phylum Arthropoda; class Arachnida; order Araneae; family Araneidae; genus Araneus; species Araneus ventricosus. The sequence continues at coordinate 231,414 of BGPR01001144.1, read as the reverse complement.
TCGTCACATAACTACGTCTAATTAATCTTTTAATTTTCTTTTCTTCGTAAAATCAATGCTATATAAGGTAACTACTAATTATTTTATCTAAAAACATAGCAAGAAGGTTTGTAAATGGTTTTAAAATAACAGTTATTATAAAATTCTGTGTGATGTTTGAAAAAATATCAGACAATGTATCATTTCGGGTTTTAACCCTCCAAGTGCTGATCCCGCGATATCCGTGGGTTGAAAGTTAGTGCATTTTCTGCTGCATTCCGCGATTTAGCGGGATAGTTTGTTTTTCTTTTACTGTTACAGCTTACATGTTACGCTATTGTAGCTTTGCATATAAATAACAATTCGCTTTATTTCAAAAGTATTTGAACTTATTTGTAAACGTTGCATCTAAACAGTGACTTACGAAATCGCAATTCGAGTGTTAACGTCTTTAACACATTCGCTGCCACCGACGCGCTGGCGTGTCCAGAACTGATTATCTAATTAGATGACCCCTTCTATATTGTAGTTAAGAGATGGTAGACAAGGGGTCATCTAATTAGATAGATGGTTGGAATCTCAGGCGTGAATAGTGTCAGCGAATGTGTTAAATGTTTGTTTCCGCCTATTACTTTTTCATATACGAAATGCACTGGCCTCCAATAGTTAAGGTACAATCTGCGTTTGTGTCGCATTTGCAAACAAATGAACATAAAAACATAAAACTTGGAACAATTGTGCATTAAACAGTTACTGATTGAATTGCGCGCGCACATCACCAAGGCGTGCTTTCTCAGCACATTTTCAGAACAACAAGACTTTTGTCTGCTTTATATAGGAGGTGTTCGTTAAACGTAGCAGCTATAGAATCCGTGCTGACTATTTATGGTATTTTGAAAATGAGTATCTATACTTATAAAAGGCAATGTGTGTGTGTGTGTGTGTGTGCGTGCGTGCGCGCGCGAGATGTCCAGACGAATCTATCGCACTCACAGCCATGAAATTTTGCACACAAGTAGTCGTAAAGCTGACTTAATGCACCTCGAAGCCGTAATTTTAAAATTTAATCTATAAAATTTTTTATTGAATGTTTTATGCTTTTTTGGGTTATTTTTGTCCAGAGTATCGTTTCTGATTTTAGTTCGAAAAAAATTGATACACCATCGGATAGAACAAACAATTTTCTTTCTAATGAAATTTGTTTTGAGTTTCAAACATAATGTACTGAATTTTGAGAAATTTTTAAAAAATAGTCAGTTTTGCCATCGAAATTTTATTTTTGTTTTTAAATTTCCTGCATTCGACGTTCGAATAACATTATTATTTTCAATTTTTTCAGCTTATAACTGGAATGGTTCTGTCGGATTTCAAACAAGAACGGTTAAAATATCTTTTCCCGTTTTCTATTAATTAATTTTTTCCTGGTCAGTTGAAAGATATTTTTCACTAGCGAGATTCCTCCCGCGACACTTTCTCCGGAACGTTGCTGGCAATTTCACTGGCTGACGGTGCAGAGCGCAGGTGACGTCATAGCCTTCAATTGAATGACTTCGATTATTATTTTCGGCAGTATCTTAACATGTTTATTTGTCTCGCATATTTTGCTTGCTGTTTAATGATTTTCACGTTACAATTTTTTAATATTGTTTTGGATTAACGCAGGTATGTACTGTTTTTCTACAGTTAAAATGTCATTATCGCAAAAAAATAAGCTGGAAAGTCAAAAATGTGTATCTTTTGTTTAGGAAACTTTTTCAAAACTTTTTCATGTCATTATGGGCGGATTTTTTTTTTTTTCATTTTGTTGAACTTTTAATTCCCCTGGCAACGCCGTGCGCGTACTGCTAGTTAATAATAAAAATGCACTGAGTTCCATGAAAGTGTTTCCCGTTATCATTTTCACAAATCTTGGATTTGTAGCTCCCTTGCAACTTTTTTTTTGTTTTACAAAGCTAAATTCTATAAATCAGTTAACTGTACAATAAAAATAAATATATTTATTTTTATTAGAAATTTTAAAAATAAATATTATTTATTTATATTTATTTTTAATTTTTTTTAAAAAAATTATATTTAGAAAATTATATATATCTTTAAGTTTTACTAAATCGAATAATGGTTTTGTATCAATTACTGAAAAGATCAAATAAAAAAAATCGAGATAATTGCATTTTGACATCCAGTATTGTATACAAAGAGGTAGTGTTAATACGCTGAGATCAATAAACTGACTGTTACGAACTTCCCCACAAAAGTAATCGAGGTCGGTCCGTTGAACCCTGTGAGGGCCTGGCCGGATGGGGGGAGGACCTTTCTTCAACCTTAACCTTTCTTGCAAGTTAGCTGCTTGCTGTGGGCGAGAAAGTCAGTTCTACCAGCGACGCTCCCACTGTGAGGTGTCACACATTTTTCAGGGCACATTTTCGGGAGCTGAAGTAAAAGAACTCATGTGCACTCTGTTGCATGCCGAAGAGAGGCACATTATAGTAACATGAATATTTAGGATTGATTAATGTGCTGAGTGAATATCTGCGGAAGATATGATTTATTGATTTATTATGTGTACAACATGATCTCCATGTCCACAGGAAATAAAGATGTTGAATCCCATACTAGATGTCATCATTTGGAGCGTAGATAAGTACAATATCAATTATTACATTTTTTAAGTCTAAATAAGTTAAGAATTCTCCTGATTAGTTTGTGCGAAATAGAGATTTTTCCACACTGACTTTGCTATATCGTTGAGTAGTTAATTTCAACAACCCAACAAAAGACTAAATCATTCAGGGGTGGGGGTTGAATGTGCATAAGTTTCGATTGGATTTACTGGTCATTCTTGAAATCAAGTTGAACTTCATTTCTTATTTATCTTCCCATTTTAATGTGAATCCAAATTTCAATTAGAAACATCAGTATATATTTATCTTACTTTTAATGATATCGATCGCGTTCTTGAATCAGAGAATGACTATGCCGCGATGAATGAATACTGTCACCATGTGGGACAGCGACGCATTGCGGTTTTACAAGAAGTGAACTTCAGTCAATGAGATCGATAGTTATCTTTAATAATACCTAACACAACTGATAGTTTTGAGATAATAGAGGAGTAGACTTTGTTTTGTGTCTTTATTTGTTTGAATCATGTCTTCAAGAGCTTCTACGCATCCGAAAACAAAATAAATAAATTGATTTGTTTTGACAATCGCAGAATCAATTGATACAAATAAAATACCTTCAAACATCAACTCGTTTCCAATCTTATCTAAAGTTTCCCAACAATAGTTGCTTTCGCCATTCATTCTATTTTAAGACTAAATCGATTTCACTTCTAACTTATAATCACTAATATCAGTTTCGTATATGAAGCAAAAGTACTGTTATCGCCCAAAAATTCAACTTTGAGACTGATGAATCGTCGCAGTTTAGACATTCCTGAATCCAAAAAATACATTTTTGGATTTATGTCTGTCTGTCTGTGAGCATATGATTCGAAAACGCAATAAGCTAGATAAATGAAATTTGGTTTGCGGTCTTTACACAAAAATTGTAGATTTAAATCAGTGGCGAATCGTAGAGCTGCAGCCACCCCCCCCTTCCGAGCTAAGCACGAATTCTTGATTTTATTTAAAATCCCTACAACTGTTTGTTCTTAATTTCCCTTTTAAAAAAATAATAATAATAACGTAACATCATTGCGTTCTGGCTTGACAGGCTCGAAAATTTTCCTACTTTTGTAGTCATTCCACTTGTACTTGTAGCGTTGACGCGGTTGAAGACATTTTTTGGCTAGTTATTTCATTGTATTTTTTTATTAAATTACCGAAAGTGTTGCATTGTTCTTTATGATTCTTATTGTCAGGTGAGTAAAGTCTGTAGAGTTCAAGTGTTTCGCTTTACATAAACCATAAAGTTTGACATTCATCACGACCATACAAATTTTTTATGACCTCAGCCTCCCTCCCGACCCAAATCTTGGATTCGCCACTGATTTCAATCAAATTTTGAAATTACGGGAATTCTACGGGAATTATATTCCTATGGCCGGCCGTGTGCATATGAACACGACAAAGTAAATGGACGAAATTTTGAAAATGATTTAACTACTAGAATTCTAGATTTGTGACAGATTTTAGACCTAATTCGTCTATTGATTGGTTGTCTATCGGTAAGTCTGTTCTTGGATATGCTAACACAATAACTCAAAAATGCAACGAGCTAGTGAAATGAATTGGGTATGCGGCCTTTTAACACGCTCTTTGCTATGTGTACCATGGATGGTACATGCTAAACTTTCCATTCAGGCCACGTGTACCATGGATGGTACACACTAATTGAAAAGTTAAAACTGATTGCAGCGCCACGTGTGATATGAATGGTACACTATGTGATAACTACGCTAAACAAGCTAATTACTTATGGGCTGACGATATATAGAAATATTGTTTGATAACATATCAATCTTCAAAATTCTACCATCTAATAATGACTTGAATGAAAAGTAGAGCAAAAACGGCTTGGCAAGGAACGTGTTAAGAAGCTAAAGTTAAGTTTCTTGAAATTAAAAAGAAGTACCATCTTTCTTTGTAGTTAAGACTCAGTGGTCCCCTGAAAAAAATTGCATAATGGAAATTCTTTACTAAATGTGACGAAGTAGAGATTCGACATCCAGTTAAAACATAATGAATGCCAAATTCTTAGCAAACTCCCAATTAACACTTTCATTGCTACGAACGTAATATCTCGTTCTTCAGGAATCTTCACAGCGCACTAGAATTGGACTTGCATAACAAATTTATTAAATTAAACATGTTAATAGATGTCCGCAGAATACGTTCACCTCCTTCTTTTTTGATTTATAAATTGTCTAGAGCGAGCACGGTTACTTTTTGTCTTTCTTGAAGCTTGCATCTAATTCATATATACCGCAGCGAATGTGTTAAAATATAAAGAAATCATTACAGATAATGCACTTCCCATCTCATGTTAACACTTTGGAAGCGGGAAACGTAAAAATATGTTTTTCTCGAATTATCCAACATCAAAATTTTAATCCAAAAATTTGACTTACTAGTTTAACTTGACTTTCCCTGGCGCAACGGGATTAGCTGCGCCGAAAACTTACTAGTTTAGATAAGTTGGACACGCTAATAGACGTCTTTAGAATACGTCCACTTACTCTTTTATGGTATAATAGCTCATATACCCGGCGTTGCTCGGGGTAGAAATATTTTCAAGTCTAAGTACTTATGACACTTTAAACTAAATTAAACAGTTTTTCACTATACAGTCTTCCGTTGATTTTCTTTTGCCTTCTCCTGTGTCTCTGACCCCTCGGCTGGGCAGCTAAACTAACCTCTTCTTTTTGTCTCCGCACTTTGAACCACTTCACACGAGTCTGACAACCCTTGGAATTCCATCTTCCCATCCCTATCATTGCTACGGAGACAGAACGCAGCCCCATGCCCCTGTACCTGCAACCATAACATTTACCCCAGGCATTTGCTTAGCAAGTGCAAATGACCCTCGGATCCTGGTATTATTTTTACACCCCCCCTTATCATATTTTGCTTTAAAAATTGGCATAAATTCAGTAGTTTTTTGTCTCCATGGCGCCCCTAAAACTGGCTCTATACATCCCTTACTCCCCGGTCGCTGAGCCGCCGCACATTGATTAGGATCATTCAAAAATTTCTGAAATTTAAACGAAACATCGCGTAGTAACTAAACTAACGTCATTTTATATTTGAGGGCATATTAAAAGCTACGAAATAAAAACGGTTAACAGCGGTAGAAACACGCGAATAAAGAATTTCATGAAACAATAAATTGGTTTTAATTTGATTTTATAACAATAGAAAGCATTGTTACAAACTGAGTTTAAAATGAATTCTGAAACGTTTATTAAAATTGGAGAAAGCATTGTACAGCAAATAATACAGATATTTTTTTGCTCTTTAAGGTGAGGTAAAAATAATTTTCGTACTCTAAGTATTTCAGAAGTTATTGGCGAAAAACGCCTAAAAATAGCTTAATTTTCGTTATTTAATAAAATAAATAAAAATCTAATTCGAATTTTAAAATAATAAGGAATAGCTTCCTTTTGTGGTAATCCATTACTATACTAAATTTGGTCGCCGTAAATCCAATAATGTGGGCGTGCATAAAGAACCAAAAAACAAACACACTCTCACACACACATACTTTCCTCTTTAAAATATATAGATACATTGTCTAGAGCAGCGGTTCCCAACCTATGGGCCACGGCCCAATTGTGGGCCGTGGACAACGAATGAGTGGGTCGCGAAACACTAGTCAAGAGTCGAAGTCAGGGAAATTTCAAAAGTCTTCACTCGTTTTTACTTTCTCGTACACGAAGTATGAAAAGAAAGTATTGTATAATCGTCAAAAAATTCGAACTAGGAAACTAATATCTACGTTTTAGACCTCCCTGAGTCCGAAAAAAACAATTTTAAAATTATGTCTGTCTGTCTGTGAACACGATAAGTCGAAAACTATTAGAGCTACGGCGATAAAATTTGGTATGTGATCTTTACACATAATTTGTAGGTTTCTATCAAATTTTGGACAAAATCCCTCCACGGGAGGTCTGTCTGTCCGTGTTCATGTGAACGCTATAACTCAAAAACTTGAATAGCTAAATGGATAAAATTTGGTACACAGTTTTATCATCAGGAATGTAGGTCCGTATCCAATTTTGGGCCAAATCCGTCAAAGGGTTGACTGTCTGTCGGTCCGTATAATTTACTTTTGAAGAGAATCCGTTATCTCCACACGCTTGCGTACTGGAAGAGCGGAGAGGAATTTCATTACGGAGTAGCGAATTACGTCAGTTTGTCCTTGAGCCGGAAGAGAAGAAGATCGTTACGCATCTCTTTGAATTTCATTTTTTGTCTAGATATTTTTCAATCACTATAATGAAAAACCTTCTGATAGTCATTGGATTCTGGGTAACAATAGGTTCGAATTTTTTTAGCCACTCGGGGGAAGGGGAAACGGCACCTTTTTGGGGAAGTATACGAGAAAGTTTAGAGGAGAACACTCCCGCTGGTTCTGTTAAGAATGACTGCGTATAAAGTTGTTTTTTCGAGATGTGGGAAGAATTACTCTTCCACTTTGCTTTTGTATAAATCTGTGCTATCCTGCCCCATATTCTGCAGCTTAAATCTATGGTCATTTAAAAATTATTCAAAAATGCTTCAAAGGAAAATAAATCCAAAAGTATCTAATTTACTTGCTTGTTAGAAAAACGTCAAATGTTTTAGAATTTGTTGCAGTGGCATTTTCATCCTGTAAAGTTTCTTTTTATACACTGTTATTTAACTTCACTTGTTCCATGTGAAGATGAAATTTTGTAATTGCTTTTTCACTCACTTTCTGATGTAGTAGAGTTTTGGAAATCTTGTACACTTGTGTGCTCTTGGTGAGAAAACACTGTTTTAATATTTTTAAAACATAATTATTAATTAATCGATGCATTTAATGAAATTTTTATTACATACTGCTAGATTGCAAAAAAATGCAACTACATCATTTTTCGGCTTTATCAGTATTTTTAAATATTTAAATCTTCGCCACCAAAGTTTATTAGTTTCTTGTGGCATCTTTGGCAATTTTTGAAATTTAAACGGTAATTTTTTGCAGTTTTATTAAATATCTAAATTTTTCCTAATTATTTACTTAGTAAACAACTTAAATATTAATTGCCTTAACTTTTTATGTCTTTTCATTTAATGTTTCAAGTTAATTAAATTATAAATCAAATTAATTTAACGGGACTATTTGCCCGCCATCTTGTTCCGCGTATGAATTTTTGTGTAAAAGGGCTTTAGCGTCATCTCTCTGGAAGATTCCTTTGTGTGATTTGAATTCTTTTTGGGCTTGACAAAACGTGAAGTAGGTGGTTGCACCTGCGGGCTCCTGGAGGCCTTTGGGCCTTCAGGGAGCTTGTCCCTGCAGTATTTTTTCCGTTGGAAATTAGAAAGTAATGGTTCGTTTCTCTAACAAGTTTTTGTCATGTTTTGTTTTCCGGCAAGTTTGAAAAATATTTAAGTTTTGAACGGTGTCTACTGAAGTTTTCGTTTTTTATGCTCACGTATGGAATGGAGGCCATTGTGATAGCGTTGTGGTGTTATTTTACGCTCTCCAACAATCTGTAAATTGAGCGAACTTATATTGCACGCATGAAGTTATCCAGTCTCGGTTATTGAAAATAGTACTCAACCTACCATGCCCTGCAATAATGGATTGCAGTACACTAATAGTGCTCAGGATGGTATAATTGAACAGCCTGCCCTTCGAAAGCTTCTTTTCCGTTAAGATTGGAAAGTGAGGGAAGTTCTGTTGGAAGCATTTATGAGCATCAATAATGCAACTGAAGCACCTGTGGTTCGTTCAGAGCTTTTTCCTGATTATTAATCGTATGTAAAAATTACAAAGCTATGTGCGTTGATTCGTCTCTAAAATTTGTGCTGCAAATATCATTTGTGAAGAAAAAAAATTTCGTGTTTTACATACGTCATGTGTCTCCAATAAGTTTTCACGAGTGAACAAAGACTGCACTGTGCATTGTCAACATACTACAATTTTTTCTGCAGAAGCAAAATGTTTCTTAGATTTAAGTAGTTTTATTTTTAGTATCTTTTCATCATATCGGTCTGTATAATTGCATACTTCTAAACATTATAACTCGTAAACCCTACGGTTTTGATAAATAAAAATTGATATGACGGTTGCTAACAGTAATTATAGATCTGTGCCCAAATTTCTTTTCAATCGGTTGAAAAAAAGGCGTTCAAATTGCATATTCAATATTTTTACTTGCGTACTGGTAGTAATCTCTGCGCATGCGCAAGCTATTCAACGATAGCGAATGAGGTTATTTTCTCCTGTTTTCTTTTCGCTCGCGCACGCCCTCGCATTAGCGGAACTTGCTAGAGTGTGATAGAAAATAAATATTGCTAAGTTTTAATACATACGCATCTCTTTGAATTTGATTCTTCACCTAAATATTTTACCATCGCTGTAATCTACAATGAAAAACCTTCTGATAGTCATTGCATTCTGGGTTACAGTAGGTTCAAACAATATATATATAGTTAGTGGACCTCAAAATTTTGTTTACACAACAAGTGGTCCGCACAACCAAAAAGGTTGGGAACCGCTGGTCTAGAGCAAGCACTGTTTCGGTTTGTCATTTTATTTGAGCTTGCATCTAATTCGTATCCCACACACAATGTGTTAATGATGACGGGGTTTCCGATATGATTAGGTCAGTGGCGTTGCGAAAGGGTGTGGTCCGCCCTGGGTAGTAGCCCACTTCGAAAGGGGTGGGAAAATCAGACATGCAGGAAAACAGTTTCATAAATCAGAAGAGCAGAGGTACATTGTCTACATAAAAAAAAACACTAATGTAATTGATCCGTATTTTTCGTCCTTTGTTGGTAAATCATCCATTTGTAAGAAAGGGTCTATATTTAGCCTGGTGGAGATCACTTTTCCGCACGTTAACAACGGGAAAAAGTGACGTCTCCCAACCCAACCGGGGGTACGAGAATAGACCCGAAAGACTGGTACTGAGCGTACGATTTTGGAACCTATCAGCAGAGATTGAGGGCGTCACGCGACGAATTGCATTACTAATAAAATGTTTTTTTACCTGAAATTTATTATTTTTATTTTCAGGTTTGTGTGCCCTAAAAAACTTGGAAAGGAAAGGCGGCCTGTTGCAATTTCGCCCGGGGAAGGTGCAGCTAGGCCATGATTATAGTGAAGACTCTTTGGGTCCGAACACAACTCGAAAGCTTCATCTGACATACTCTCTATTAAATGCCGAACAGAGTTCCTGAAACTTTTCAGTGCTAATTTTTCAAATCAGTTTTCCTTCCCCCATACTATCAGCTTAGAAAGATACTTTTCTGTTTACATCTATTGAAAACGTACAGTCCGCAACTTTATAGATCGGACAGTCGCTATAACTCGGGGAGTTATTATCGGTTCTTCACAAAACTGGTGTCGATGGAAATGTATCGAGGAGTCAGGCTTATTCTGATCCACAAACTGATTAACCGAGTTAATTAGCATAGTTAATTAACTGCTATCTCGAAATTTTTCCATTAAACCTAGCAATTTTTTTCGCTGAATCGACTCCCCGACATGAAATTAACCCCCTAAGTAAGTTTTGTAGAGTTTTCATTAAAATTTTGAGAGTTATGGGGTTTTAAAAAGTGGCAATTCCAATGTTAAGTGAATTTTATGAACTTTTGACGATACCTCGGAAACAATTCAATATTTCTCAAAATTCCTTTCACTCACTAAAAGAACACTATTTTTTACATAAAATCAAATAAAAAATTCGTAAATATAAAAATAATTAATAATTTTTTAAAAAATTTTGAAATTTATTTGAAAAAAGTGAAATGTAACATAACAAGATTTTTACATGAGAGCAAAGCTGAGACGTTATAACGCCGGTATCGAAAAAAATCAATTGCATATCTATAATAGTTTCCGAAACATTTACAAAAAACTGCAAATTCCTACTGCTGACAGGCAACGCCCACTTTTTGAGGGACCGTATATTATATTTATTTGCATTTATCGATCTACTCTTTATGAAGCACGAGCTTTGATAACCATTATAAAATTGGGGTTAAATGAATATTTTTTTTTATTTTAAAATAAGACGATTTTAACATGAAATAAATTTTCTTTTCTTTTCAAAAAAGTAAATATTTTTTACTCGTATGATATTAAATTTGTAGTATTTAAACAAGTAGAATTTCTAATTAGAAGTTGAATTTAGAATAGTAGAATTCTATTATGTTGTTGAATTACGATTTTTAACAAATCAGTTTAGAAGAAATATATTTTTATTTGAAATGAAATATCTGATATACTTGTGTTAATGTAATGTGTATTTAGTGTGTGTATGTGTCACTTTATTTCGAATATTAGTTTGTGTATATATAGCAAGTAAGTTTCCCATTTATAATGGAAAACTTGACGCTAAAGTAGTGGCATATGAAATGGATTATCGATAGTTACGTTTAGAGAGCATACTTGTTTCTTCCTTCTTTTATGGCAAGATTTTACTTTCAATGGCTAGCTTTGCAATTAATGATATGATTTGAAGCTGTTTTTTTTCCTGAAAATAAGTTTAAAGATAAATATTAAAGTTTAAATATTTAAAATTTCGTTTGACGGTTCAAATAAAGGTGTTGAAAAATGCACTTTTTATAAATGAAAATCATATTTTACAAGTCTGTATCTCGTATTGGTAATGTAATATTTTGTAGACGGAACTAAAAAGAATGCTAATTTATATTTGTTTAAAATACCGAAATTGTTTGTCTTACCTCTTCTCGCAATATCATTCACTTTTTTTTCTGAAAGATTTAATTAAGATTGTGTAATTCAAAGAAAATGCTTATTATTAAACTAACTTTTATATAAGTAAACGAATTACTAAACGAATTAAATTGAAAAAAATTATATTCGATTTTTTGGTCACAGCGACGAAAGTCCAGGTTGGAACTAGTCCACACTATTAGTTAGCTTAAATTTAAAAAATTGCAATACAGCTACCAAATGTGGTGTTCGTCAGAGTTGCTACTGAGCAAAAGGCTGTCAAACTTCTCTTGCAACGCAAATATGGACTTTCATTTTTTAAAGATATACTCTTTTATGTCCCTCCTCAAGATAATCCAATCGTCTATTTTTGTTACATTTAACGTTATATGAAAACTGTCATTTATTCGATGATGTTACTTACTATGAGTATTTAGGTTAAGTCTAATTATACGTTCGTTGGTTGAATTATATTAGCATCAATAAAGGAAATACAAATTTTTTACTGATAAATGTCAGATTTAGGTATTTTAAGATGGAAGACATTTTTTCAGAAGCAAATAAGACAGCATTTAAAAAAATCAATTTCCCTACAATCGCATCAATTTAGAGCTATAACCCCTGAATACAGAGGCACTGTATTCAAAATAAAATTATTTTCCAAATTTTCAAATCTTTTCCAAATTATTTTAACTTTTTCTGAATACTATATTAAAAAGCAGTTTTGCACAGTTAGGAATTGCGTTTGTTCTTTCCTTCCATACATTTAAATACATTATCTTACTCTAAGTACAGAAAATAATTCTTTCCAAAAATGCATTTTTTAATTTTAGCGCGATATGCTGTTTTATCATTATTTTTAGTTTCTTATTATTCTTCTCAAAGATTTAAGAACGCTGATTTTGAATAAACACAGAATTTCTTCGCAAAATTTTGAGACTGAAATATTGATTCTTATTTTATTGAAATAGTTCAAATAACGAAATTGGAAGTCTTATAAGCGAATTACCCTCTTATTTATCAATGCCATTCTAATTCAAACTAGACAATAAATCACTAATTCTCATCGTATAACATTATTGCACACATATAAAATAATATTAATAATAATGACAAACGTCATACATACCCTTAACACAAGTATGTTGAAAAGAGAAGATTTATTCACAGATCATAGCATACTATATTCTAATCATAAGCTATTAAGCGAGACAGCCAAAAGTGCAAACAATAAATTCTTAATTCCAATATAATTTTCAAAATTACAGGATAATTTCTCGATTACAATTTATTAAAATTGTAGATGGTATTTTTGTATTTAGATCATATACATATAATCATATTCTGAACTTAATTTAAATCATACTAATTGCAAACGATAAATTTTTAATTCCAATAATTTTAAAATTTCAGATAGATTTTTTATTTATATCACGTTTCTTCATTCACCGGATTTTCATTTCAAATAAATTGAGAAAGCAAACGATAAATTCTTATTTTTCTTAAAATTATTTTTATCGTAATATTATTTTTAGAATAAATTTGTAATATTTTCCTCAATGTTCTAAAGTATTCGTTACTTCGTTACATTGAAGAAAAAAAAAGTCTTAAAAGTAACCTACTCAATCAAGCATTTTAAACTAACTGGACTCTCTCCCCATGACTTTACAACAATATAACACGTTTTCTGTTAAGCTTCGTTGTATAGTGAACAGAATCGAATAAACCTTTAGAACATTATTCCCTCAAATGTTTGGGCTTAAAATTTGACACAGAACTAAAGTTTTCGCGCCAAAACCACATACCGAATTCTTTATATCTAGCTTGAAAAATAGCATTTGTATATTTAGCAATAGACAGACCGATAGACTGTCAACCTTTTAATGGACCTGGTGAAAAATTTTACGCTTCTGGATATAAAACTGCATACAAAATTTCATCTATCAAGCTGTTCCGAGTTATTGTGTTCGAATGCATGTGGTAGGACAGAATGCTCTGAGACGGATTTCTTCTAAAATTTTATACAAATCTACAATTTTGGTGAAAAGACCACATAACAAATTTCAACCCTCTAACTCGTTCCATTTTTAAGATATAGTGTTAGCAGGTAAACAGGTTATAAGTCGAAAAATGCTGTTTTTTGGATTCCAAGAGTTCTAAAACGTGAAGATTCACTTTCTTGTATGTTTCGTATAGGTAAAGTAAAATGATTATTGTCACAAATATAGTTTCATCATAATAAATATCAACCCACACAGTTCTTTCATCCAAATAACTTTAGGGGAATTTCTTCCCTGGAATTAAACTTTATTTCCGTAATTTTAAATCCCATTATTATAATTTTATTATAAAAATCTTTAAATATTAAACAACTAAACTAAATATTAACAACAACTCTTTAAATACTACTAATTCTATTGATATGATTAAAATATTGTCGAACTCGATTTAAAAGCAAAAGGTGTAATATATGTATTGCTAGCAAAAAAAGGTTCCGCTTAGTGAATTTACTATGCGATGAAAAATTGTCCCCGTATGAAAAGTAAAATCTCCTCCTTTTAATAAAGCTTGCTAAATTCATTGGCTTAAAATGTCATGACGAGATTCTTCCTGGCCAATCACAGGCGACACTTCGTCTAAAAACAGCCGATCTAATGCATTTCATTCGGAGTAACATTTCGTGGGTGTTAATGAATTTTTTTAGAGCGGTATCAAGTAAATAGACTCGATTTTAAAGAGTCATGAAGTGCTCTAAATTTTAATCAAAAATCATTACATATTTAGAATTTGAAAAAGAATGTTCATATTAAACATAAATCTGAATCGCCTTTGATTGATTTTTTTTTAAATTTCACTAGAAAAAAAGAAATAAAAGCTTTTTTTTGCTATTAACTAGCTAAAATTTATTTAATATACGGTCCCTCCTGGGTTGGCTCTGTTAAGGCGGAGTTTTCCGCAAACAAAATTAATTTTATCTCAAAAACTTCTACGAATTTCCGAACGAAATTTGATACACATATAGAAAAAGGCAAGTCGGATCGAATTATTAAAAAATTTTGGTTTCCGTAATGGAAAAATAATAAATAAGGAGATAGCTGTTAATTAACTATGTTAATTAATTCGGTTAATCAGTTTGTAGATCCGAATAAACCCGTCTCCTCGAGACATTTCCATCGACACCCTTTTTGTGAAGAACCGATAATAACTCCCCGAGTTATAGTGACTGTCCGATCTATAAAGTTGCGGACTGTACCAGGCTTTATTTATGTATAGATTAATTGCTATTTCTTCTTGTACAAATATTTTTGCTTTCACATGTGCGAAATATGCATATTGAAAGTACTGCAATCGCCAAACTCGACTGCTAGATTTTCATGAATATCTAGGTTTTAGATCTCCCAAAATCCGCAAAATAATAATAATAACAATTGTTTAGAATTATGTTTACGTCTCTGTATGTGAATGCGCATATGACATTTTCACAGAATGCTTAGATTATGACCATTGTGGGAGTTATTATCAGACAGCTTCTGCCATTTTATGAATAAATATGCATTTGCAATATCCGACAGCTAAATTATAAAAGCATCACATGATTCTTTAAAAAAATTGTTTAAATGATTGGATTCAGTGATGTTAGCGGGAACCAACCACCATTTTATAGATTTCGGATTTAATACTGCAAATTGTACCTAATTGTGTACAGTTTGTTGTGCAAAATGGAACCAAATCCTTCCGTTACACAAAACATTCTACCTATAATGCAATTATTAATTTTGCGAAAATTGCAGAATTAAAATTTGTGTGTAGTGTTATGCGAACCTAAAATCTATAAAATGGTAGACAACTGCGTCCGCTTAAGATTGAAACATGTTGCAGGATCGAAATTAGTTTTAAGTCATTAATATACTGTATTTACATTATATTATTATATACGCCTTCCGTCCAACTATTAGATGCCCGAGTTTTCATTTTCCTCCAAAAGAAAAAAAGTACAAAACCAAATTTGGGGAAACTCGTTTCAGATAGTTTGCAATGCACTTTTCATATTGCCACGTTTCCTAATTGACCGCTAACTGCAGAAAGGGTCCAAGACACAGAACCTTTTCAAAAGGAGGTTGGTTATGTTTTTTAATCAAAAATGTTTATGAAGTGTGTATTAGAAGACAACCTCACATTTTTAGAAAAGATTAATTTTTTTTTCATCGAGAACGATATTAAATAATTTTTTTTTTATTTCTCCTATAAAATTAGTATTTTGTGACTTGTTCCTTCTGTTTCTTTTCCTTTCTGTTGTTAGCGATTCAATTGAAAATGCCAAATTAGGTTGCGATATTCGATTTTGTTTCCTTTTTCTCCAACAAGTTTGTTTACTGGTACGAAAAGTTTTTGTAATGTTACTGATATAAACAATGAAAATGTAAGAAGAAACAAAGTGATGAAAGCTAGTGAAAAAAAACATTACCATTTGCCGATATAGTGAAAGACAGTATGGAAAAAAAATAAATGGTTAACTTTCTTCAGCAATATTTTATGATTTGAACTTGGCCTCAAAGATATAAACGTTAACACAGGTAAATTTAAATATTAGACTTAATGAGTAATATAAGACCAGTGGGGCTAGCTTGTATGTTTTCATACATTTCGAGATAAATAAATAATTCGATTTCTACTTTTTTGGAAAATAGGGTTTCCAATTTTCCATAAGAAATAATGGCAAATTATATTTAAATATTAGGCTTAGATGCAATATAATACCAGTGTGGTTAGCTTAAATAATGGCAAATCGGACAATTGAAGTATACCAATTCCAAATTATTAACATATATTTTATACTTGACTTAAAATCACCATTTGATTTGAAAGTATCATAACTTTTAGGTATTTTACTCATATCAAAATACTCACGAAAGTAGTAACGAGCATCCATGGTAGCAATGGCGTTCGGATGATGCCCTTCTGAGAAAAAACATGTAAGAGACTGTGAGAAAAAGAAATAGTCATGTGTAAGAAGACATATGTGCCTACGTATTTGAGTACAGATTGCTGATAAAGGTAATATGTGACCATCAGTTGACAGATAAAACTTTCGTTTGATACGATGACATTGAAAGAGTTAGATGATAATCCGTACCTCACAGATACTTGGATCAAATCCTTAAGGCATAGTCAATATTATGAGTAAAAATGAAGTAAGTCAACAAACACATTAGAGATGATTCGAAAAAGAATTTTAAGAATTTTTTTAAAAGTTATAGTTGAGATTTTTAAAAGAAATAACAAGGTTTACTTCGATGTTGAGGAGGTACGGCTATAAAGGTAAACCAGAGGG
The DNA here is from genome assembly GCA_013235015.1 of Araneus ventricosus. NCBI lineage: Eukaryota > Metazoa > Arthropoda > Arachnida > Araneae > Araneidae > Araneus > Araneus ventricosus. The sequence continues at coordinate 214,730 of BGPR01001144.1, read as the reverse complement.
AGTGTTCTCCTTTGACCTTCCTTTCATTAAAACAGTACGACGCGTTTTGAGTTACCTTTGATGTATAGAGCAGAGAATCGAGAATGCATTTCGAACACCTTTCCGTTGACCTGTGGCGTCCATGCAGACCTACAATTTCGGTGTCAAAACTACAAACCAAATTTCACTAATCTGGCTTGTTGTGTTTTAGAGTTATCGTGTTCAAGTACACAGTGGCAAGCAAACGAAGAGACAGCCTATGCTTTTACGGATTTAGTCAAAAATTAGACATTGATCTACAGTTTTAGTGCTAAGATCATGTACTAAAATTCATTCATTTAGTTTGGTGAATTAATCATTCACAAGCGGATAAATAGAAAGATGGACAGTCGACCCAATGACCCGGATTTTGTTCAAAATTCGACAGAGAAACAAATTCCAAAAAATTATTTTTAGGACTGAGAGAGGTCTAATTTCTTGACTATTATAATAATTTCTCTTCGTTTATTTCACAAGAGAAAAATTTAAAAAAAATGTTAATGATCAGTCAAATTTAGCAAAATGGAAAGAAGGTTATATTTTCATTACAATAATTCGTTTGCAACTAGTTTACTAGGGCTACTTAAAACGTTTTGAAAAGGGAAAAATGTGTCAGGGAAAGAAAATTTTTCTGCGCTCTTTAGATGAAATAACCTGTTATTGAAAAAGAGATCAACCAACAGATGATTTCCTGCAACATTTGTTATTTTTCGTAACTGATTATACTTTGATTTAGCTGTAACATTCTCTTTCACTCATGGCTGTGTGTGTTTTTTCCAATAAAATAAAGCATATAGCCCAGAAGAAATAATTTTCATTATTATTAGTTAAAAATGTGCTGCTCTTTTATAATATGATCATGTAATAGGCAGCCGTGGTAGATTCTCAACTACGGGAGCCAAGAGTTTCTGATTCCAGACCAGTTTCTCTGAATATCTGCCATGTACGCGGTGTGCGGTCTCGAGAAGCCGCCAAATTCCCACGAGAAAGACTGACCAGACCCCCCGGATAGCTAGCTGAAAGCGAACGAAGAAAGGAAGCCGACGTCGTAAAAACCGATCCTGATTACATAACCCGAAGGGCTTTTTGAAAGAGACTGACCGTTGAGAAGATCACCCAAGTTGACGAGGAGAAACGCATTACGTTGTGGCTTTTGCCAATGATGAAGCGGGAAAGAGAACAGAGATTTGTGGTTGGTGAAACTGTTTCATCCCCCGGCAAATCATCAAAACTTAACCTTTCGGCCACGCCTCGGAGGGCAGGGTCAAAGGTGTTTAATTAAAAATTAATATCCTGATATTGCTGTGTCTGGTGAAATCTTTTCATAACTCAGTATCACTGGGCTAAGCGTCTGGCGCACGTTAAATCCATTGAGATCAACATCCTCCAGTGTGTGTAAGTGAAAATTTAGAGTAGTGGTGAATCCGGGGAGTGGGGGTTGCTATGGGGCTGCAGACCTCTCCAGAACTAAACGAAAATTCTTGATTTTTTTTCAAATCACTACACTTGTTTGTTCTTAATCTCTTTAAAAATATAAATAAAACGTGGCAACATTGCTTTATTCCTTGACAGGCTCGAAAATGCTCCCGTTTTTGTAGTCATTCCACTCGTACTTGTAGCGTTAACACGATCGAAAATATTTTTTTGGCTAGTTATTTCATTGTGTTTTAATTAAATTATCGAAAGTATTGTAGTGTCATTTGTGATTCTTATTGTTAGGTGAGTAAAGTTAAAGTGTTTTGACTTACATAAGCCATGAGGACACGACGATTCAAAAATTTTATGACCTCAACCCCCCTCTAGACCAAAATCCTGGATTGGCTACTGATTTGGATAATGGAGTGCTGCTAAAGTGCCATCATCTAACTCTAGCAGAAAACAACGAGGTCCATCCCAAACTAGCCAACGTTATTGACTGATATCATCGATTAGTTGAATATTATATTTGGTTTGGTTAGTTTAACATCCAGTTTTGAAGTAACAGAGGGGTATTTGGGGCTGGAACTGTGATCAGATAACTTTGAATTGACTGGAGAAAGTTATTCGGTTGATGTTTGGATTGTCCGGGGAAATTAGATTGAATAATAGCCAATTAGATCTGCCTCATCCGGATCAACGACTTATCAGTGACGTAGTGAGGGTAAGTGGCGCCCAGGTCATAATATAATTTTTTGCCCCACCATCAGCATCAGTGACTTAGGTAACCACGGCATGGCATCTGTACCCTTCTTACGCCCCGCTCACTACGCCACTGCGACTTATTTGTTTTCGGAATTTCATTGATACATGTATCTCAATAAATCTACGTTTTGTTCATGTAAAATCTTCAGACACTCCAACGACAAACATAGAGGGCTGATTGTAGACATTATGAGGTTCTAACATTCTAATGCAGAGGTTCATTGTGGTACGCGTACCCCTGGGGGTACGCGAAGGACCATTTGGGGTACGCGAAATCAAAGATATTAATGGCGGAAACAAGAAAACAAGAAGGGATTAAAAAAGTTGCAGAATTCTGTTTCCCCATATGAATACTTGCTATTTAATAAGTATATCATTTGAATAGCTGATTATTACGAAGTGTAATTTTTAGCTATCCTTATAAGTTAAAATGAAATAATCACGATACTAGTTTCATTTGCTTTGATGTTGAACTAATACTATTGTAAAAATGGAATAAAATGTTAAATCAAAAATAAGTTTTTCGAATGTTATTAATTCGAGTCGTTTCACTTTTAAGCTAACCTTAACATTATTGATAAAAACTTCTTTGCATAGACGGGTAGTGGGGGGGGGGGGGGGGGAGTTGGATATTATAATAGATGTTACGCGAAAACAAACAAAAAAAATTATCAAGGGGTACGCGAATGAAAAAAGTTTGGGAACCCCTGTTCTAATGGAATGCGATGTCGCAGAAGAAAATCACGAAAATATGCGTCCCGTAAAAATTCATATCCCAAAAATTCAAGTATGCAATACGCATCCCATAAGTTGATATTTAGGGGGGGGGGGATTAGTTTTCCTTTTTGGATATTTAAAGAATAATTTTTAAAACAATTTAAAGCAATTTCCACTGAAATCGAATAACGAGAACAGAAGTTATAGCGTGGGCGAAAACGCGTATTCAGATCGTGACGGCTTGATATGCCTAAAAAAAAAAACTGCAGCCAACTGTTCAATTTTGATAGAAATGCTTTTAACACTTGCCCTTTAATGTTGGAATAAGATTTCACCGAAATCCCTGCTAAATATAATAAATGTTTCGCACTTAAAAAAGGTAAAACTGTTCCAAAATGTTAATTCAGGAGAGTTAAATAAACCCACTTCCGAGTCCCAGGCCTAACGGAAAGCAGTTTCAATCAAGAAATGACATAGATTTTTAAAAATTCCAAAAGTACATTTATTTACAGACGCATCATAAATTGATTTTTACATCGCAATGAAACTTGAATGCAAAATGGCAAGTGCAAAGTTTTTAAACCCAAAATAAAAATATAGCGGCGCGCACTTGACCAGTGCTGTCAATTGTTTGCACCCAACACTTTAGGGTCTGTCAAGTAAAAATAAAATAAATTTCAATTTTTTATGAACGTTTCGTATACGCATTTCAGCGATTGTTACCAACTAAACGCCATTTGTGACACTATATTCCACTGGAATTTTGCTCCACTCAGTGGCGTAGTGAGGGTAAGTGGCGCCCGTGACATAATGTGATTTTTCGGCCCCCCCCCCCGTCATCAACAGTGATTTAGTTGTGTAAGAGGCGCATGGACGTGGTATTTTTTCACCCCTCATCATATTTGACCTTAAAAAGGAACATAAATGCATTTACTTGTTTTCACGAAGGCCAGTGGCGTAGAGTAAATGGCGCCAGGGAAATAGTGATTTTTATTATCCCAGTCATCATTAGTGGCGTAACAAGCGTAAATAGCGCCAGGGTGTTGGTGATTATCGGCCGTGCTATTCGGTAAAACTTATTATTTGTTACTAGAAAATCGCCCGTCATGGTATGATGGGTGCAAATTGCCTCTTCATTCGAGAGATTTCCAGTCAAATTTGACGTGTTCATGTAGATATATATGCGAGAGAAATGTTTAACATTGATTGAAAGCAAATAAAATAAATGACAGGACAGTTTTATGACAGGAAATATATTTTTTATTTACATATTATTTATATATTTCTTTATTCAAAAAACCTCTTGATAAATATCATTCCTTGTGAAGTATTTTTCGTTGTTCAACAATTTTATTATAATTCAATAACTATGAAATTCTCAGCTTGTCAAACGTAAGTCAAAAGATAAAATTTCAAAGGAATTCTTTTTCGAAATTCTAATCAAAACAAAGCACTTCTCTGCTTGTCAAACGTTGCCAAAAAATATTATCAAATTATATCATCTCGATTGCAATAAATAATCAGATGCATCGCGGTGTCCAAACTACATCACGCGCATGATATACCACTGACGTGATTTACTACTTTCTATTAAAAAACGGAAATTAATTTGAAATATATGATTAATATAATTTAAAATTTCTCGGGAACTATTGATCATATCTAGATAAATTTTATAACAATCGATAGCAAATTTTATTTCACTATTTTAGAGCTATTAAATTTGAAATTGGAACGACAATTACTCTTTTAAATTTAAAATTACTGAAATTTAGGTTCTCTAACAATGAAATAATGCTGTTTAACGTCTCGCATTGCTATGGCGCGTGTTTTATTGTTGGTGACGTCACAGCGTTACCGACAGGCAGATCTGGGCTATTATATTAGTAATTACTCTTGTGCAGTACGGTAGCAGTTTTGTTGTTGAATGACATCAAGTATACGTAAATACAAAAGCCATGTACTTTATATCCATTTCGCCTCTTTTTGACTATGGAGGTGTGTGATGTATCAGTAACATGTATGTAATGTTTTTAACAGTTCTTTTTAAGTTCTATCAAGAAGATAGAATTGCCAGCAATAAATGTTATTTATAAAAAGGAAAATGAACTCTGTCTTGATTTAGTTACTCTGTTTTCTGTAGTATCATTTTTTGCACCTTCATCATATTTTAAAATTGGCATAAACACAGTAATATTTTGATCCTATGGCGCCCACTTAAACTGGCGCCAGGGCATCTATACCCCCTTGCTCCCCCGGTCGCTACGCCACTGACTACACTTTATGTCTACCAACAACCCTGTGAGTTGCTGCCGACATATTTGAGCAGCCTACATCATAACGTAGCAATGGTAAATGGCGCCTGGAGCAAAGGTTTTTTTTCTTTTTATTTCGTCTTCTCAGTTGTCCCCAAAACGTGTGCCCTAGGTATACTTTTGCCCCCTTCGCAACGCTTCTGTGTAGTAGATCTATCGTAGAACTCCAATTATCGAAAGCCCAATTATATGACTCGTCAATTATCCAAATAGATTTTGTCTCAAAAAAAGAAAATTATCAAAACCTGGAAAGTAATATTAGAAGCGCAATAAATAGTGGGAAAGGCACATCTACCCAAGAAAAACTTTAATTGAGCTATAATAGGGTACATATGTATTGTATTTTCATAAGTAATTTTAATACATATGTATATATGCAATGAACCTTTAGACATAATTTAATTTGTGTTTCCTTTTTTTATATAAATCTTACAGTATTTACCGTTTTCTGTATTTTATGTTTGTAACGCTTAATTTTAGGTATCAAAGTTAAGTTTTTCCTATGTCTGACGTCTTTTTTGTTTAATTTCTCAGCTTTACCCACTCATTCAAATTTTCGGATATCGGAATCAATCCGATTCCCGTTTAATTTGGATTACTGGAGTTACACTTAAAGAAAAAAGGAATTAGCGACAACACATGTCATGGATAAAACTGGGACCAAATACAAATTGTACACATAGTTTCTGACGGAGTAGCTTCGAATGTCATGTTTAGTTCGAGGGTTGGATGTATTGGGAGGGGAAAGGAGGTGGAAGATCTTCTTTAATGGTATCAATAAACAGACAGAGAAATAAATTTATCGAAAAGGGGAACGGAGTAATAGCAATACTTATTCTTATCTTCTTTTTTTATCTGGCACAGCTGGCTTAATCCTCATTTCACACATGTGAACGTAATTATCTTAACAACAGACTCATTTTTTTTCAAATCTACAATTCAAATATTTTCTTATCTGTTGTTATTATTGAAGACACGTGAATATCGAATTGATAAGTGTCGTTGTAATTTTAATTGCCACAGTTTCACATTAAAAGATTAGCTTCACCTAGTTTTTTTTTATGGAGTGCGTCTTTCTTTGAAAATAATAATATGGTACCAAAATGGTAAGCAATTCTTAACAAAATACACCTCACGTAATTATTCAGGAAAGTGTAACTAATCCCCCATACACTAAGATACACGCTTTTCTGCCATGCCATTACGTTTACACCATATGTTCTATGCCATAAACGATTTTTTGGTTCTTGATACTCGAAAATTCATCGATATTAAAATAATAACAGTCAAACGTGGTACTCGTTAAATCTGACATATAGGGTCAAACGTCCTCCTTTTGGTATGGGTGGAAGTCTGGAAAGGGACTGCCGGCTCAGATGTCGTCCTCGTCATCTGGCATTGTTAAATATTAAAAGGTCTGTCCTAAAATAGTTCTCATTTCATTTAAAAATAACTAAACTGAATTAAGACTACAGCCAGGTGGAGATAGTGCGTTCGCATAGGTCTATAACTGATTTTGAAGGTCAAAAAATTTTGTCGTAGTTAATTTCTTTTTCGTTTCTCTTCAGATTTGAAACTAAAAACATGAGAAGAAAACTGCGAACAAAGATTAAAACATGTGGAGTTTGTTCTGAAAATATATCTCTACTAAGAATAAAGGAGAATGTGTGTGTGTTGGCGTTCTACAGGGCAGACCGCTGAACCTAGAGCTACGAAATTTGGCACAAACATACTTTAGAATATGGGAAGGTGCACCTCGGAGCTTTTTCTTTGAAATTTTAATTAATTAAAAATTAAGCAAAATTTTGGCGTTTTTCCTTAATAACTTCCGAAAATATTGCAGCACAGAAATAATTTTTTATGTCATATGAAAGTGCAAAAAATTACCTTTTCAATGAAAACAATTAAGTTGCTATACAAATGTTTCTCTAATTTTAATAAATTTTTAACAATATTTTTTGGCATAATTTACAACAATACTTTTCATTGTTGCAATGCAATTCAAACTGTTTTTATTGTTTAAGAAAACATTTATTTGCGTGTTTCTCTACCATTGCTGTAAGCTAAGGTAATATCTTAATGTTTAATGCTATGTTTTAATCAGCATATTTTCATCCAGCTAACATGCGGCTGGAAGTAAAACGTTCAGCGCAATTTAAAGTTAAAATCAAATGAATATTTTGCAAGAGGAATAAGAGAGTGAAGTTGATGTCGACAATGTGCAGTTGGATGTTACATGACACAGCCGGTCGCTTGACTCCATTAGGGACTTCCATGCAGACAACGAACAAAACAGGTGCAAGGCTACTGAAAGAGCATGGGTTAAATGTCTATCACAATTTGAAATTTAAAATTATTTTGTTAAGGCAACCATGAGTATCAAATTGTACATAAAAGATTCAATTGAAATTATATTCCTGGCGAACAAGCTGGTCGCCGAAGGCTGCTAGCAAGAAATAAATTAACTGCAAATTATTTTTAACTCAAGGAGTAAGTATATCGAAGATATTTTAGGCAAGAAATGCATCTGCGAAGATGACCATATGCCACTTAAATGTGCGTTTTCATGATTCATCGTTCAGTTGCTGACTTGATTCTTATCAACTGGCAACATTCCATGACTGCAAAATGGAACATTCGGATAATGCAGGCAAGTATGGAAGAAGGTACAAGAACGTCAACCACGTTTGCAGTTCGCATTTAAGTTGAATCAAAATAATTTGTCATTCATTTTCAAAATAAAGATAAGGGAAGTTTAACTATTTGTTGATGGTAAATGCTCCAGGCTCTAAATCTGACAAAATTTATAAACCTTTAAAATCATTTATGGACCATTCTATAGTTTACGGATCAAATTATTCTTGCGAGCCAATATTTCTATGCAGTTTTGACTTAAGGGATGTTGGAACCCCTTGTACCGTCCTGCCCGCTATATCCCGAGCTAGCCATCCCACTGAAGCCGAGACATAGTTCTGAACTATTTCACTGGGATTAATCTTTCTTCCCCAAAAGGAAACGAAGTGAAGAGACTTGGGCGCCTTTCGCCGAGAATGTTGTTGAGTAGTGTGTTTTTTCTACCGGAGTCGCAAGAATGGTTGCAAATTGCCGAAATAGCTGAGAGGCTCAATTTTAGAATGTCGGCAAGATTCTGATTTTATGTCACGGATTGATTTTGATTGATATTGAATTTGATTTTGGGTTAATTTAATTTTGATAACTCAAGAAATATTTTATTATTCAAAATTTGTTTTTTTTATGTTAAATGTTCATTTGTATCGTCTTGTGTCTTGCAAATAAATGTCTTGTGATATTTTAAAAGCACAGTTTTATTTCTAAGACATTACACCCTATTCCGACAATGTTAAATTTGTCATTTCGATGCACCTTTTCTCAAAATCTGTTATAGATTCAAGTTTGAAATTTTTTATACAAGTAAACAGTGGTGTAACTAGGGTGGGGCAAGTAGTGCACGTTCCCTGGGTGCAGTCACAAAGGGGCGCGAAATTAAGGAATCAACTGGTTGCATTTAAAAGAAAAGTAGGTTTTTTAAAGTTCTTATTCCCGAGAATCTTAAACATTGAAATGGTTTCAACAAAGTGTGGGAAAATCTTGAGAATTCAATCTTTTTTACAACCCAGAAGCCTCAAGCTGTGACAAAGAAACAAATAATATTATGTTTCAGAGATTTGCTGGCCAAATCCCTCATCGTGAAATTAAAAGCTCATTTAGAGCTTCAACCTTACCGAGACACAGATTTGTGTCTCGGTGTGGTGGGAGATACGGGAAGGTAGTTAGGAATCGAATATCACAGCAGGGTTTCTTATGGTTTCTAACGGTATGCCTGATTCATACTGATTGGATATCGGTTTCTTCGGAAGTTGGTGACAAATGGTTAGCAAAAATGTACCATTCCTATTTCCAGTCAGCAAAGAGTGTGAGTGAAGAATGCAAAAAATGCCTCCAATTTTTGGCGTTGTTTAAGAACACTCCAAAAACTTTGAAAGACAAAGTTCCCTCTATTACTTAGCTATTTTTGCATTGTTTTTAGTACTGAATATTTGCATAATTTGTGTGCTAAAAATGTGGTAGTGTTTATTTTAAATTTCATTTCGCAAATCCAGATGCAATACTGCCAAGAAAAAAACTGAAAGTGAGAGAGAAAAACCGCAAAAACTTTGCAATTGCAAGTAAAAATTATCAGTCCGTATTGGCGTTAAAATCAAGATAAATGAAAGCGATTTCTTTAATAATTAACGAGATCAATTATATAAAGAAAACAAATTCAGTTCCTGCCGTAATGTGTATATATGTGTAGTGCTGTCTATGGGCAAAGAAGTAATATAAATAATTTTTTTCATTATTTTTGGTACTTATGTTGTTTTTTTCAGTGGATTAAGATTTGTACACATTTTATATTATTTTTCAAGTACGAGTCGAATACTTTTATTTTTTTCTTCTAATATATCCAAAGTATATTGCAAACAACTTTGAACTTCTTACTTGAGCCATATTTAAAGGATTAAAATTAAAAAAAATTGTTTGTTTAAATAAAAGCCCGATAAACTAAAATTTTTTTATATAGGTTATTTTTTAAATTTATTTGCGCTTTTAATTAGGGATGTAACGAATAGTGATTTGGCCGAATATCCGAATACCGAATATTCAGCCAAATTTCGGCCGAATACCAGATTTTTAAAAGCATTTCACTTTTGATTGTAAATGAAATATTTTTCACATTTTAAATGAAAAAAATCAATATTAAATAAAATTTTTTTTATTATTTTTATATTTAAAAAAATGTTAATACCTTTATGCATATTTGTAATATTTTAAATATCTTAATTCCAATAATAAGAAATGAGAAACATTCATCATTTTGAGATTGCTTCAAAGAAATAAAAGTCATCATTGCAGAACATGATAATGACAAAATTGAATGGATAAATTAAAATTACTAGAAGTAAATTCATATTTTGATAAAGAACTTCCTATAGGTAGGATGGAGTGTCCACTTAATTGGTGGGAAAAAATGCGGACAAATTTCCAAGGTTCGCAAATTTAACAAGAAAATATCTTTCAGCACCTGCAAGCATTATGTAGTGGTCATTTATTTTCTAAAGCTGGTAATATATATGAAGCCATCTGGAACAGACTTCAATAAATTATATGCGACATTATTAAATACACATGTACTATACAACTTAAAATTGGATAAATGTTAAATTTTTTGTATAAAAATAAATGTAACGGAATGTAATTCTGCAATATTCTTTATTAAATATATTTGAAACAACATTTTAAAAAACATTTTATCCCGAATTTATTCTGTCGAATATCTATTTAGCATTTGGCCAGACAGAATAATCGGAAAAGGGCCGAATAGGCTTAATAATGAATATTCGTAACATCCCTAGTTGGTATTATATGTGTATGAAACCAAACTGAACAAATTTCCTCCTGAAAATGCTGAAAAAATATTATTCTTGCATCATAATTTCAGGCTTTGCAATGATAAATTATATATAACTTTATTAAATACACCTATGCACTATGTAACTTAAAATTGGGGAAATGTTAAAATTATTTTGATAATAAATGCACTCAAATGTAATTCTGCAATATTCTTTGCTAAATGTGTATTTAAAAGCACATTTTTAAAAATTTATTATCTTGATTATATTCGGCAGCATATCTGCTTAGAATTCGGCCTGCCGAATATTCGGTAAAAGGGCCGAATACCGGATAGTCGCTGAATATTTGTTACATCCCTACTTTTACTCCTTTCTCTCCCCGGTATAAAGTTTCCGAAAAGAAAATGAGGATCACATTTCAAAAGAAAGAGAGGGGAGCACTTTTGGAATTTGCCCTGGGTGCCATTTTATGTAGGTACGCCACTGCAAGCAAAGTACACCTTTACCATTATACTGAATGTAGCTTTTGTAAAAAAAACTCAAAAATTTATTTTTTTGTGTATCAAAATAGGATACAATTTCACTATGTCTAATTAAATATTTTGTAAATTAAAAAAAATTAACCAAAAGCTACATTCAGTATAATGAGAAAGGTGTACTTTACTTGTATAAAAAAATTTCAAACTTGAATCTATAATAGATTTTGAGAAAAGGTGCTTCGAAATGGCAAATTTAACATTGTCGGAATAGGGGTTCCAATACCCCTTAAAGTGTCCATTCACATAGTATGTAATTTATAGATTTTTCTTTGGAAAACTGTTATAAAAACTTTCCTGCTTGGCTGCTGTAAGAAAAATTATTTCTGATTCAGAGAATGTAAACGAGGCTAAACGATACATACAGTTACAAAATATAGTAAACTTATCTAAAAATAGGGATAAAAATAATAGTAAAACCATTAGCTTCTTCTTCTATATATAATAGAACTAGCCAGAATGGTTCTGTATATAATAGAACAACAAATAATGATTTCTGTTCGTGATATATGTTCTCATTTGTCCTCTGAAATATGTAATAACTAGCTGATATTCCCGGCGTTGCTCGGGATAAAAATATGTTCAAGTCCAAGTACTTATAACACTTTCAATTTGATAAAAGTGTTTTTCGCAGAAGTGTCTTTCGTTGATTTGTGTTAATCAACTGACCCTTTAGACCAGCAGTGAAACAACCTTCTTTTTCTCTCCTTGGTTTGAACCACCTGGCAAGAATCTCGTAGTCCTTCGTACTCCATTTTCCCCTCCCTACCATTGCTACGGCAACAGCAGAAATTCTTTCATATCTTGTATTTTGACTTAGACTTAAGTCTCTTCATAGTGGTCTAATGGTGTGTCGGGAAAGGGAAAAATTAGACGCTTTTCATGATATTTTTAAACGCTTATAACTCCGCAACCAAATGACATAGAGAGTTTTAGTTTCATTTAACAGAGAAAGGTTGACATTGAAGATTGCAAAAATAATTTTAGAATTTGGAATTACGGTTTAGCCACAGTCGAGCTGCAAAGTTGGTGAAAATCACTAAAAATTTTGATGACGTCACAGCGACCGATGCGCGAGCACGCAGACTATCCAATTACATTTGGCAATTTATTCATCGATCTTACGTTCACGAAAAATATTACTCAAGAATTGTTGAATTACGTCGAATTCCGTGGTAAAGTTAAACGCTTATAGCTCTGCAACCAAATAACATAAAGAGTTGATTTTAGATTCATGTAACAGAGAAAGGTAGACATTGAAGATTGCAAAATTAATTTTAGAATTTGTAATTATGGTTTAATCACAGTCGAGTTGCAAAGTTGGTGAAAATCACGAAGAATTTTGATGACGTCACAGCAACCGATGAGGACGCACGCATCGGTTGTGAGTGGTTTATTAACTGCATTTTAACAGATCAATAATTAATTCATTTCAGATTAATTAATTCATTCAAATTAATTCATTTAACAGAGAAAGATCATAGAGCATAGGTCATAGGTCAAAGTCACATAGAGCTACTTCAGTTACAGAAAGTCACAGTTGAGTAATCGATTAATTAACTTTCCTTTATTAATTAACTATTATTAACAATTGTTGATTTAATTGATCTGTCCTTTCCATCGATTTAATTGAGTTGAGTTGGTTTCAGTTTCGTTTAACTGAGAAAGGTCATAGAGAATAGGTCATAGGTAGTCATATGGAGCTACTTTAGTCACATAGAACAACTTTAGACACAGAAAGTCACAGTTGAGTAAAGTAAGTAAGTCTACGCCCCTCAATCCCAGCGGCCTTTTCGCAGAGACGGCCTCCCGTCAATTTTTTTTGCCATTATCAGGACAACAATTCTCTTATCTTTAATGTTTTTGTCACTGACCGGAAAAACCTCATATTGTTCTTTCTTTTTCTCTTTAGACCCTCTCCCTCCGGTAGGAAGTAGGATCAACAATCTTGAAGGATTTTAAACACTCATTATGATCATTATAAAATTTGTAAAATTAAATGAAGCACCGTGGAAAGAGAGTAATTAATGTCATTGTTTTGTGGCGCAAACATATTGAAAGAGGTATATGCTATGAAATAAAAGCTAAATAAAATTTCTGCCTTTCTGTTAACATTCAAAGAAAACAATATTTTTATCATAACTTTCACAATGGCAAAAATACCGAAATGAAGGATTTGAAAAAACGATCATTGTTTTGAATTAAAATTAAAAAACAGAAAGTATTGTTACAAATTGTGTATGAAATAAATTTGAAATGTTTATTAAATTAATAAAAAGAACGAATAAATTTAAATTGAAATCATTAAAAAGATATTTTTCTGCTCTTTAAGATGGTATGTAAATAATATACGTGCAATATATTTTTTTCTGAAATTATTGACGAAACACTGAGATAAAACGCCGAAAATTGGCTTAATTTTCGTTATTTAATTAAATATCTTAGGAAGTAATTTTTTTTGAAAGTTTGAAAAAGTAGAATTAATCTAGGAACGGACCCCAGAATGACATGTGCAAATTTCATGTCAAGACTATTCACCGTTTAGGAGTTTTTGCGACAGATAGACCGTTACAACTTTTTTCCCCCTTCATATTTCCTCTTCCTACGATAGGAACTGGACTAAGTAGCCTTGAAAGTTTAGCACACACTCATCTGGAACAATTAAAAATTTGTGAAAATGAAACAAAACATCGAGAGAATAATTCACTAACGCCATTGGATCACTGTGTAACCATATTAAAAACTGTCAATGCTACGACAATCAGAAACCGGAAGTGAAAAATCTACTTTGTTGTTTATGCTCAAAGAAAACAATATTTTCTTATATTAAGTTTAACACTGGCAAAAGCCCGCGCGCGCAACAGTAATTTGGCTTGAATTTATTTCTATAAGAATAAAAAGCATTGTTAGAAATTGCTTAAATTTTTTAAAAAAAACCTTAATAACAATCAGAGAAAACACTTCATCGCAATGGAATTAATATCATTAAAATGATAATTTTCTGCTCTTTAAAATGGCATAAAAATAATTGTTGTCTAATAAATTTTTCAGAAGTTATTGACAAAAAAACTTCTAAGCATTAGGCTTAACAGCGGCTAATTTCGTTATTTAATTAAATATCTTAAGAACTAATCAACTCTGAAAGTTCAAAGTAGCACCGTTGACCTAGAAATGTGCTCTAGAATGTCGTATGTAAATTTCATGTCGCTACGGTACACCGTTTAGGATGAGTTCTTGTGACCGACAGACAGACGGACAGACAGATACATGTATTTTCTGCTTTATATTATAGATTTACCAATATTACATTCAATTGTCATTTTGTGGTATAGAAAAAAAGTATCCGGAAAGTTTTGATTAATTTCCCTGACATAAGCTCAGCTTTTGCCGAGTTGCTGATTGGAAAAATCTCCAGATGATGCGTTAATGCTTGCTGTCCATAGGTTTGTTGTTCTATGCAACTTAACAATTAAATACTGTCAATGACTGTCGACATTTTTTATTTGTGAAGAAAAATCAACCTCCAACCGAAAGTAAACTTTTTCAGCACGTGAAGTGAACCTCACAGCAAACATTAATCTAGAAGCATTGTCTAGAAAAAGATTTTGAATTTCTATTACCTGAAACATGGAAATGGAAAGAAATTTGATGAGTGTTACATCCCTGTATGGATGAGAATTCTAAATGTATCCGAAAGTTGTGAAGAACTGGTATCATATGGATGCAAGGAACAGTGCTCAAAATGCACATCCATTAAAAACGGACTTCAGTGTAATCATGCTCTTGTTAAGGCTAATGTTCCGAAACTGATATTTAGGCAAGAACTTATATTTATTCTGATAAGATTAAATGAAGAGGTTTTTTTAGTGTGTGTGTTTGTGCAGTTTGTAATTGCTTTCATTGTTTGTATTTGTGTCGTACATTTTTAACTACTAGACTGAAAATATGTATGGCTGTCTCTTTTCAGTTGTGGGCCGTGGTGGCCTATGATATGGTCTCAGCTTCGGAAATGGAGGGTTCGATATCCGATTACCCTAAAGAACCACCGTGTATGTGGACATAGTGCATGTTAAATCTGACTTCGTGTGTCAAACATCCTTTTGCTGGTGTGACGCGGAAGTTTGAAGAGGGGGTCCCAACTCAGGTTTAGTTCTCTTCATCTGACCGAGGTTCCAAATACGGTTGTCTGTCCAAAAATAGCCCTCGTATTGATTCAAAGCGTGACGTAAATATAACTAAGTTAAGCTTTCTTTTCAGTTGCTACTTCTTGTGGAATATATTAGGCATATTACACTCTAAATTTACAGAATAAACAGTTTAAATATTTCATAAGGAAGTTTCTTTTGATTTTAGATGTGTTTGATGATATTTATGTCACAAAAATTAATTTGCAAACTCCTTATATATAAAAGTATTGATATCGAGTATAACAGCATAGCAGGAAGGTAATGTAATTTCCCTATATTTTGTGCCCATATCTGTCGCCACATTCGATAATGACTGATAAATTAAATCTTTTAAGCTTGTTAACAATAAAACAGATACTGACAATCCCATATACTTAAAAAAAGTGTTAAAAAAGTCAAATAAACATAAAAATATTCTGCGATTTAACTTGTTAAGCTCCCTATAGGCCGCCATTTTGACGGCGTCATATCAGATAAATAAAGACTCTAAAACTTGGGGTCTCGGTTGTTTTTTGAGTCAGAAATGATACAGAGTCAGTACCCCAAAGTTGTAAGCTCGAGGAATGGGCCATGAAGGAATGGCAAGAGCAGTAGCACAATGGTGTAGGCAGGTCAACCTATGAAGTCGTTTCTAGGGATGCATAATCCACGATTTTTTGAGTAACAAATATTTTTGCTATTGCTATTTTTAAATATTTATGCCAAATAACTGTTATTTCAATCACACCTTTAATTTTCAAAAAAAATCTTATTAAATATAAGTAAAGTGTTCTAAAAAATTTAAATAAAAAATTATTATTTCTTTTTAATACACGCGTTCTATATAGTTTTAATGTTTAGTTCTTTATAGTGTCAACAGATGGCGCCTGCAAAAATTCTTTTGAAGGGGGTGTTTAGAACGCCTTGGTGGGGGTCACAATAGTAATCAATCATTGCACTGAATCTGAAGACGACCTTCGACGTCACAGTTCTTGTCTTTTACCAACATCCATATTGCTACTTCACAGTTTTTAACCTTCGTATTGCTACTTCACAGTTTTTAACCTTCGTATTGCTACTTCACAGTTTTTAGACTTCCTATTGCTACTTCACAGTTTTTAGACTTCCTATTGCTACTTCACAGTTTCTGACACTAGTAAAGAGTCACAGCTAAGTAATTCGATAATACCAGGATCAAAACCGCTTCCGATGCTATGTTATGTGTTCTCGTAACTCGAAGTACTTGATTTTTGAGTTGCATGGAAATAGTTTTTTTTAATTGATTCTTCTGCAATGAATATATTTTTGTTTGTAACACATGGTATATATACTTTTTAAAAAAATTACTGATAGAGTAACGTGCTATGTGCTCTCTGTTTACTTTGGAATTAATTATGTAGCTTGCGAGATCAAACATATTTTTAATTGGCGATCCTTCTTTTTTTTTTCTTTTTGCCGATTTATATATTATTATTCAGATTTAAAGTGATTTAATGAACAAGTAACTGTTAGTTAAAAAAAAACATCAAGGATTCTTTTTTTATTCAAGTGTGTATATATACATTAAAATTTTTTGTAAACTAATAGTCTGATCAACGAAACATACTGCAATCAGTAACTTTTTAAGTATTTAGCTATTTAGACACTCTTGGCTTGAGTTTGGAATGTAAACTTATGTTTATTTTGCGGAAAGTATATACTTTTAAAGTGATGTGAAGTTGAATTTCCATGCTTATAATAGGTTCATAAAGACTTGCCATTGCAATTGTAGATTTCCATGTCGTTGTTTTAAAATTAGGCAATTCCCATGTTGTAATAGTGGTAGTAGTTGATAACTGTATGTTTTGCATATGCTATTTTAATGAAAGAAACTTTAGGAGAAAGCATAGATTATTGTACATTATTATACCTATATTATATGAGCCAGTTTTGGCAGATTTATAAATTGTGTGTGTAATATTATATTGCAAGTAAGAATTGCTTCACAACTGAAGTATTTCAAATATAACTGCATTTATGTTTTTATATAACTGCAAGTAAAAATTGTATGGTTTTCCCAAAAAAACTAAACAGAACGAAGATCTTTGTTCTGGAAATATGCAACTGAACTAAACTCTCGAGAGTTTAGTTCAGTTGCATATTTTTTTTTCTTCTCATATATATACTTGTTTTGTAAACTGCACTTGCTTGGAAGGAAAAAAAATTGTTTTAGAATCTATTTACACTGAATAACATGCAATAGGAAGATCAGAATTGCTTTCATTATTTGAAATTGAGTTGGTAATAATACTAGTATACTAAGAATGAAAAGTTTAGTTACCAGCAGACAGCATAAGTATTCCCTGTATATAAATGTTTTGTTTGATAAATACTTTTTAAATGAAAATATTTGCATTTTTGAATAACTTATTTCTTCTATAAAAATAGATGGTGTGTATTTATTTTATATTGTTCAGCTTGCTTTGGTTTAGAAACTCGGAGATTAGGTATGGAGAAAGAAGAAAACATTATTTAAATCAAGCTAACAAGATGATCTGTTCATTTGTAAGAGCATTTTTCTCATTGCCTTACATTTGTAATATATTTTCTTGAAATAGCTGGATGTATCTCTGTATAATTTTTTCATATTACTATATTTCAATTAGCTAATAGTATTTTTTTCTGAATAATTTCTTTAAATGTTTCATAATTATTGATCTTTTCTATATGTATGCTTGCTTTATCAAATTATATTGAAGTTGCTTACCAAAGAAAATTTAAATGTAATAATTGGCTTTTTTAAAAAAGGATATTGAAAGAAATTGAAGTTCCCTATATTAAAATATTGGCTTCA
Organism: Araneus ventricosus; assembly: GCA_013235015.1. Taxonomy (NCBI): domain Eukaryota; kingdom Metazoa; phylum Arthropoda; class Arachnida; order Araneae; family Araneidae; genus Araneus; species Araneus ventricosus. The sequence goes on along the minus strand of BGPR01001144.1, from coordinate 196,553 downwards.
TCTGGAAATTTCACAACTGTGTTTTCTATTCATTATACTTTTATTATTTATATTTTTATCCAAAATATCTATGTTTAATTCTATGTATATGATAAAAATTCAGGATATTTTATTTCATCATACAAATTTATGAACCTGCTATTTTAAAAAAGCAGAATGAAATTTGGAATTCCCAGATTACTATACATTTTTTCTAACACTAAGTTTTAGGAAAAGGAAAAAAAAATGTAAAATGAAAATTTAAATTTTATTTTTCAAATTTAAGTTCAGTCTTCTTTTCTATTTAATTGCCATTGAAGTCTTAAAAGTTCATTAAGCTATTGAAATTATTATTTTTGTTTTAATGGATCTTTTTTACATAGTAGAGCAATTTTACAACTAGAAATTTCATTTGTATGCTTTGCTAAGTAATAAAATATGCTGTTTTCCATTTAACTGTGTTTTTTTTGTTTATTTTCAACATTATACCTATTTATGCATATACATGCAATAATGGTGAGTACATGCTACAAAATTTCTTCATTTACAAAGCATCAACATTGCTTGAGAATCATTTCTCCAAATATCTTTTTCATGAACCCGTGGCAAACTGCTAATCAGCTGGATATTTTAGCATAACATATTAAGTATTTATTCATCTGTTTACTCAATCTTAACTTCAGTTAAGAATGTGAACATGTGTTCCTTTTACGGATTGTATTATGTGCTTTTAAAAGTGATGAACAGTTAAATTTCTATGTATTGGCAAATAATATATATTGATAATTTATAAAGAGTATTTTTTAAGACATTGTGGGTATAGATTTTCAAGTCTATTTGTTAAAATATAAGGTAAGGTATTTCTTGCATCTTAAAACTAAAGCAATCTAGCATTTTATAAAAATTTCCGTTTTTAAATTGACATAAGTTTTTCACAGTGAATATCCATATAGTATTTATAAAAAATAACTGACCATGAATCAGTAAAGCTAAATATCCTTACTAATGAAAATGTAAATCTACAATTAAAGATCACATTCACGTAAAAGTATAATTCTATTTCAGTTACTCTGATTCAACTTTATATTTGTTTAGTGCAGTTGCCTCAGACAACTTTTTGAATAATATTTATTATTAACTTTTACATTGAGAAAATTCTCAATAAATAAATATCTGTTAATATTATTTTAAATATATTTATTAAATATGATAATATTTAATACTACCATCTGTTGTTCATCATGTCATGTTTTGATAATGATTTGAAATTACCTTTAAATAGTTTGCTTCTAAAAGTAGTTAACTAAATAGATTGCCAGGACATTTAGGATTGTAATATATGGTTATACTTCTTGAAATTATTTATTTCTGTATTTAAAAATGATTAAGTACTTAAATGAAGACATCTGTTTTCCTATTCTTGGGGGGGGGGCGGGAGATACTTTATCTCTAATGACTATTTTACAACAAATGTTTTCATATGTAGTTGGGCATATTATTTATTATAAGATTCATGCAAAATAATTGTCCTTAAATTGATCATGGATAAAGCTTAATATCCTTACTAATGAAAAGAATAATTTCCTTAAGAAATTTACCATTAAAAAATTGGCATTCATGTGAAGTGTAATTCTATTTCAGTTATTTTTATACAACTTTATATTTGTTTACTTCAGTTGCCTCAGAAAACTTTTAACTGAAAAAATGAGGAAATGTTCAATACATGAATATTTGTTTATATTATTTTATTAAATACTACCATCTGTTGCTCATCGTGTCATGTTTTGATTATGATTTGAAATTACTTCTAAATAATTTTCTTCTAAAAGTAAACTAAATAGTTTTCCAGAGCAATAATGATTACTAGATGTTGACCAGCAGTCGAAATTTGACCGCAGTTCATTAAATTTTTAAGTTTGAACATTATTGAGGTTCTTTTGTCAAAAATTATACCTCTATAATCATTGCATATATATAATTTTTTAATTTTGTTCTATTACGAATGAATTTTGAATTTTATTCTATTGCTGCTACACAATTTTCTTTCTACAACAGATGTATATTGAGCAATCCATATATTGATATCTATTTGACAAAATATACAATGTTTATACAAAGTAAACAATGCATGTTTTATTTCATTTAGTTTAATGTATTTGTAATACATATTATATATAAATTCTTTAGCGATAATCTCTACTCTGTGCGACTGTTTAACCACAGACTAATATGTGTTTGACATTGACAGATTTAAATCATCCGCATTTTGTATTTCACTCCGAAGAGTTTTTTTATAAATCTAAATAAACTTCCTCTTGGAGTGGATTTTAATGCAGGGGGATTAAATCAATTACAAATCATTCACTCCGCTAATTTTTTATAGTGTGTGAACGTAAACAATGAATGTTTTATTTTATTTAATTTAATGTATTTGTAACACATATTATACATAAATTTTATCTTTCTGCACTCCTTCTCCATATGAACTTTAACTATGCCAAATCTCACACTCCTTCGTGCTCGCAATGTGCTTAAAAAGGGGGTACAAAGTTTTTTCTTCACATATTAATATATCGATGATATATGGTTATATTTTTTGAAATTATTTACTTCTGTATTTAAAAATGATTAGGTACTTAATTGAAGACTCATCTGTTTTTCTATTCTTCAAGGGGAAGAATTAATTTATCTGTAATGATTATTTTCCAACAAATGTTTTCATATGTATTTGGGCATATTATTTATTATGGGATTTATGCAAAATAATTGACCTTAATTGATCATAGATAAAGCTTAATATCCTTACTAATGAAAATGATAATTTCCTTAAAAAATTTACCATTTAAAAATTGGCATTCATGTAAAGTGTAATTCTATTTCAGTTAATGTTATACAACTTTTTATTTGTTTAATGCAGTTGACTCGGGCAACTTTTAACTGAAAAAATGTTCAATAATTGGATATCTGTTTATATTATTTTATTAAATATTATAGTATTAAATACTATCATCTGTACATCTGTTGTTCATCATGTCATATTTTGATTACAATTTGAAATTACTTCTAAGTAGTTAGCTTCTAAAATTATTTAGCTAAATAGTTTGCCAGAGCAATTAGGATTATATTATATGGTTATATTTCTTGAAATTATTTACTTCTGTATTTGAAAATGATTAAGTACTTAAATGAAGACTCGTCTGTTTTTCTATTCTTGGGTGGGAGGAAATAATTTATATATAATGATTATTTTCCAATAAATGTTTTCATATGTATATTATTTATTATAGGATTTTTGCAAAATAATTTACCCTAAATTTATAATGGATAAAGATTAATATCCTTACTAATGAAAATGATAATTTAGTTAAGAAATTTACCATTAAAAATTGCATTCATGAAAAAGTGTAATTCTATTTCAGTTATTTTGATACAACTTTATATTAACAACTTATATTCGTTTAGTGCAGTTGCCCCAGGCAGCTTTTGAAATAACATTTATTAATAACTTTTAAACTGAAAAAATGAGATTTCTTTCTAATTTTTACGAAAAAGTTTAAAATAAAGTTTATTAGTAAAAGTTAAGCAAATGGGAAAAATAAGCCTGCATGAAAGAGTAAGTTAACCTGTATTCGAGATTCAATAATATATTTATTTATTAAAAAAAACATGCAAAAGAACAACAATTTTTAGTGCTAATAATAAGATAATGGAAAAAACTATACACAATTCAGCATAATACAGTTTTTTCTAATATATTTTCAATCTCATCTGTTTCAGAAGTATCATAAATTATTAAGGATTATTCTCATGCATCTCCATATTAGAATGAATTTATATTCAAATTACACCTGTGTCCAATCTAAAAAATATTAAGAGAATGAAATTAAGTACCCAACTACACATGAAAACAATTGTTGGAAAGAAGTACAATCGTTTATCATAATCCTAATTGCTCTGGCGAACTTTCTTGAAATAATTTCAAATTATCAAAACACGAGTAACAACAGATTCAACTGAAATCTACCCATTACTCCGATCAGCTGTG
>BGPR01001144.1:141664-167529 GCA_013235015.1 Araneus ventricosus | reverse complement strand
TCCTAGTTCATATGGGGTTTTATAACAATTAATTAATCTTTATGACATACTTTTGTTATATTTCTATTCCAATTAATTGATTTTATTGTTTTGTTTTAGTCAAACTGTTTTGAGAATTCTTCTGTTTAATTGCACTGGGGAGAGGAAAGCTGAAAGTCTCCTTGACCCTTTAGCTGACATCAGTTTTGATGTTGTCATGTTCAGCCCAAATCGGATCAATGTAATGAAAGATGCTTCATCAGGTACTGTAACCACTTTGGGCTTCCTTTTACAAAAAGTTCTTCATTAATAACTATAAAAGTAAAGAAAAGTTCTCATTAAAGTTTTATAGCATTTTTTTAATTATCTAAGTGTGAACAATGTTCTTAATTCTGATAATGTAATGCTTGAGAATTGTTTATTTCCTTATTAATTTACATTTGTAATGATTCTATTAACATTATTTGATTGATAGCTTTGAAATAAATAATAAATCTGCAGGAAGGTTATCTCCTTTTTCTGAATTATGCCCTAAAAAATGCCCCTTTATGTAAGTTATAAATGTTTTTATTCATATGAATTCACATTATATTTTCTTGCAATATTTTTCAGTGATTAAATATTCATTTAAAATAATAAATTGGGAAAAAATGTTAAGCAATGACTTCAGAAAACTGAAGTTTCATATATAATATTTCTATAACAACTTTTAAAAGGCAGTGGTGGCTTTGGGGTTTTCTCATCTTCAGGATTGGTGTTGGGTTGGAGGTTTGTGACCTTGTTCCATGGAGAATCTGCTATGTGCACGGGCCAGATGCGTATTGAATCCATCAGGGTGAAACTTTGTCTTGTTGGTGTGGAGGAAAATTTTGAGAGAGAGAGAGAGCTGGTTCAGGTCTCGTTCTCATCTGACTGTGGTTCAAAAGTCCAAGGTCCATCCCGAAGTAGTGCTCATGTATTTTACTCACTTTAATTGAAGCATTAAACCAACTCTACTAAACAAAACATGATGCCTTTTTAAGGAAAATATCGGCATAGAAATAGTTTTTGTATTAAGGCTTATTAAAATGTTTTAATTCTGGACCTCTTTTAATAAAATTTCATAACCCCAAATCCATCAAAAATGTTGTCAGGACCCCAAGTTAGAAAATAAATGAGACAGTTTAGAAGCAGTTTATGATAACTATTAGCAGATTTAATAAAAACAATTATTTAAAAAAATTAATGAAATATGTTAAAACAAGAATCTTTTCTTAACTATTTTTGCTTAAAATTAAGCTTGAAGAAAAAGGCCCCCCCCCCCCATAAGAAATTAAATGATTCTGATATTTTTCTGCTCAAGTCAACTTGAGATCACAACTTACTATTGAGGTCATTATTGAGAAACAATTTTTCTTCTTTGAATAATATAGACTAGAAAAATAAACCATGAAGATGATGAACAAATGATAAATATCATGCCTGTTAATTTTTAAATTATTGACTGTTTATAAATTTTTTATTACCCTTCTATGAAACATGTGAAATATTGTATTCTTTTTTTGACAGATTTGAGCAATTTCATGGTGGAGCCAGAAAAAGAAATCCAGCAGTGTGTCACAAATAAGGAAATTTGGTGTCACCTTATGAGAAGTTTATATGAGAATGAATTAAGTGCATCATCTGCCAGCATGTTTTCACCAAGAGTAGAAACTATGACAAACTGTTCAATGACTGATAATACACTTCTGTTTCCTTCCATTAGTAATGCTCTCAATTTCATTTTTTCACCTGAATCTGTTTCAAAAAATGACAAAATTAATACATCCACTATTGACAGTTCCATATGCAAGCTAGTCAAAAATGCTGATAATATACAAGTTTTGGTTACTGGCAGCCTCCATCTAGTTGGTGGAGTATTATCTTTCATAGATACTTGAAGTTTGCTTGTTATTCACTTGAAATATTTATTAATTTTTTAATGAATTTTATTGTGATTTTTCATCTATATATCCAGTAGTTTGTAATTATTATTTTTATGACTGTTTTTTTTTTTTTAAATAAAGCTGCTTTTAATCTTTAGCATTTTATTTATTTGTATTGACAGAATGCCTTCCTTTTTTTGGAAATTTGATTTTTACTATATGAATTACTATTTTTTAAAGTTTTAACTAATAATAATAATGTTTTTAAACTTATATTGCAGGATTTTTTAAATTTTGCTTTAAAAATAAGTAGTTATGTGTGCTTCTGTCTGTCACACTAAATAGAGGAAAAACATTTGCTGAATGCAGGGATTACGTCATTAAGAAATTGTACCCACAGCAAAATCACATTCGGCAAAGTTAATTTTCTGTGAAAAAAATTGTATTAGGTATAGTTCAAATTAAGAGTATTTATTATTTAAACAAACTGAAATTTTAATTGAAACGATTTTTATTACTGTTTAATGGATAGGCATATGATATTATTTTTTTAAAAGCTGGCGATTTTTGCTTTGGACAGTGATTGACCCAACTCTTGAAACATTTGGTTTAAGGAGCACAGAGTTTCCAAATGTCACTCATAAAGTGTCCTCTTCTTTCTCTGCAAGCTTTCAGTGTTGATGAATTCACTTATTCCCATGCAAGTTTAATCATTTCTATGCAGTAGTTCTTGAATTGCTTACAAAATTATGCATCAAATTTTCCTTCATCTAATGCTTTATTTTTAAAGATGTACACATGCCTGACATAATAAGCTTTGAATGTTTTTATGATCCATTGATTGGATTAAGGAAGCACTATTGGGTGTGAGGAATAAAACCTCATTCTTTTGGATGAGTGCTGTAAGGGCTTCAACCTCATGTCCAGGAGCATTATCGAGAATTAGTAGAACTTTAAATCTCAGGTTTTGCTGTTCTAAGTAATGTTTAACTTATATTATGAGTGAATTTTGCTATGGTCAGCTATTATGAGCTGATGCTCTGCAGTAGCTATCGCATATGAATGAAATTCTAGCATTGTACAAATTGAATGGAAATAATTAAGATAAGTGCAAAAGTATATTCTGCAACTCTGGACTTGGCAAGGGTTTACTGGACTCAGCAAGGGTTTACTGGACTCAGCAAGGGTTTACTGTTATTTAAGCAACCATGCTTCATTTATTTCAATCCTGTAATAGAGAAAAAAAAGCATTTTGTGCCTTTTTAAATATGTTGGATAATTTTTGATGGCTGGTTCAAGCAGTGCAAGGTATATGGTGATGGCCTCATATGCCCTAGTTATGGGTTTGATCTCCTGTCTGAATTAGTATTCGGTTGCCGTAATGGCATCAGGCATGGGGGGGGGGCGTTCTGTCTGAATTAGTGGATATTTGAGATGCCAAAAATCTTTTAACACATATTGTTTACCCATAACTAAGTCCATAAAGAGGTGTTAGAAACGACCTTTAAACACCTCTTTGGCTTTTGGTAATCCTAGCAAAATTAAATTCACAGGTCACTCCATCACACCTCACTTACTGTGGTGGACAAGCTGTGTATCAAATAAAAATAATAACGAAAATTGCCAATAGGGGGACTAATCAGTTAGCGATTTTCATGCTCGTAGTAAAGTGTCATTCCTTGCAAATGTCTGGAATTAAGAAAAGTAAGCCTGCTCCAAATAAGCAAACAGACTTTATTCTTTGATTTTCAGTTTGAAGTTAAAATATGTCATAAATTAGCAATTGTTGAATTCTTAGCATGTGAAAATTTAATTTCAAATTATTTACTGTTAGCAATTAAATTATGCATTTCTTTTTTGGAGGAAAAAAATTAAGAACATAAGTAGTTAAGAAAGATAAGTAGTTAGAACTAGAAAGCAGACCTAATAAATAGTTAAGAAAGTTCTTTTTCTCGTTTTTCTATTAAATTTTACATATAGAAAAAAATACATAAATAAAATAAAAATGTTATGTCAAATGGTAGCATTATGCATTGTACTTTAATGCACTGTTGATAGGTTTATACATTATTTGGTAGAATTTTGTGTTGGAGGACAAGTTATAATTTTAAGGATTTGAGAACTGTGGAATTTTGTTCTAAGGTAATCTTTTATGAAGGACAAATTTTAAGAATGAAGATAATTAGACCACTAAAAATAGTTGCACAATGAATGACATAAATCTGTCATTAAATCGATAGATGATTTGTTCATATTGATATTGTCACACCAGAGACGTTGAAAGTACCTATTTCAAACATTTCACATTCATCATTCTGGTATTAGGAGGGGACAATATTATAATAGTAAATAATATTTTAATTCAATGAAAAGAGAAGTTAAAATAGTGTAACATTAATTTTCTGAAATTGATTGGTTCAAGATTTTGTAACGTTAAATAATCCTTTCAGTTATTTAGGAACTGGAAGGATCCATTTTAGCCATCAACCCCATAACTCATTTGAGGACAGTTACACTTTTCACATCTGTGGCTAAACTAATTGCATTCCATTGTTTCTTTTTTGGTTTTTCTAACAAGTCAGTATGTATTCCAAACTATTAAACAGGTTTAAACCCTTTAGCCAGATTTTGAAGCCAAAGTGTCATCATTTTGAAATTATATTTTTCCTTCGATTTATTTTCAAGGTAATGCAAGAAAATCAAAAGATTTATTTTTCTATATTTTAAAATCTTTTAATATATATCTATGAAAAATGAAATATGGTTTTTAAAAATGATTTTCTATTATATATTTTTCTATTATTTAAAAATAAAATAAAATAAGTATTTTTTTTAGGAATGAAATTTTATTTCATGAATCTTGGTGTTTCTAACATAATTTTAAAAAAGTGTACTGAGAAGTGAGAAGTGTACTATGCTTTAAATTAATTTGGACATTAACGGGTAAAGTCATTACTTTGTTTAAATGCTTTGCTAGATGAAATTGTCTCTCTATATTGATTCTAATCATATTCCTTTATAAAATATAGAATGAACTAATCTCTGTGTATTTTGATTAAGTAAATCATATTCTGTTAACTTCAGCTATGGTTCTAATCTATTGTAGTCATCTCTGGGCATCTAGTTGCCATAAATATCTTTTAACTTTTCATTATTTTTTGCATTTTGGTAATTTTAGTCTTTCTAAATTATATTTTGCCTTTTAAAATTAGCATAGGTATTATGTAATAGTAAAAGTAGTATATTGTGTTAATTTAGTTACAAAAATATGATGATTCATTGAATGTTTATCTGAGACAATTTTTTGTTTTATTCAGCATGTGTTTGGCCCAGGCAAGATAGTTCAGGATCTGGTCCCCCTATTGAAAACCTGCACATTTTGTAACTGGGACTAGCCTTATATGTTGGATTAACCTTACAATGTGAATGAAAATTTGAGCACAGCTTAATGAGGAAAACACTCAGAAACTGCATTTAACTATGTGTTAAAGCCTGAATCATAATTTTTTTTTGTAAAAATAGCCCTTATTTCTGTGCTAGGGAGTGGCAGATATTTGATTACCTGACATTATTTTGCAACAGAACCATTCAAAATGGAATGACGTTTAGTTTTAGATTACTCTCTGGGACATAATTTAAGATTGGCCACCTTCAGTGCTAATTTCTTAATCGGATTAGATGCAGTTATACTTTTGGTATGATTTTTAAAATATGTGTATTGTTATTTTTAAGTGAAATTCCTGTTACATATCTGCCATTTTAATAATACTGGAAAAAAAGAAAGAAAAAGAGCAGTCTTAAATAAAAACAACACATTTTTAGAGATCAGGAAAGAAACTATCTTAGTTTTATGTTTACTCAAAATACAGATATCTGAGACGAATATTAAATTATGACGGCTAATTATGACTGAGCTTTTTTTAAAAATTTTTCTGGTCTTTCTTAATTTCTTTTGGAAATTTTAAAGTTTAGATTTCAATAAATGTGTACAAAAAGTACCCATAAGTTATCACTACTTTCTGGAACGATATTAATGATAATAAAAATATTATTCAATAATAATATTTTTTTTTATTGCAAAGCTATTTTGTTCTGTAAATATTTTAATTAATACATTAAAAGAAACTATTGAATGGAGCAAAGATCTGTTATAAAAACTTTTATTTACACAATGCTGTATCATAAAGTTCTACTGAAAAGATATGACTCTTATTTACTGTCCCTTTTTCTGAATTGTGTGATTTAATTGCGTCCATTCCATTTGTTAATGCATTGCATATATACCTTCGAGAATCTCCTGTTCTTACCACATTTCTTAATTTGTGGTCTCCAATTTCTGCACTGAATAAACACTAGATCAGATTGAGGATGAGGATAATTACCATGTCGACTTGCACACCTGTACCATTTTGAAATATTGCCTATTTTCTTCATAACACAATCTATATCATCCTCTTTGCAGCCTATTGGTGGTGGAGTTGTTGGTTTCACTGTACTGTGTGTGCTGTGTGTATGCGTTAGACAAGGATGTTGTGTAGTATGATAATGAGTGGTTTCTGTTTCAGCAGTACTGGCCTCTCTCCCATCTTTTGTGTTCGCATCTGTTCCACTGCCGTCTTTTGTAGACAAGTCGTCTCCTGTTGTATTTTCATCAGTGCCATCTCCTTTCGTGCTGTCTGTTTGAGGATTTGATTTTCCACCATCGTTTGTCTGTTCAGTTGATCCATTATCTGAATCTGATGTGGATTTTGTTGATTTATCTTCAGAGCTAGTGTTTCCATCCGTCTCGTTTCCATCATCTGTTTGAGGACTTTTTGGAGTTGATGTTATTTCTGAACTGCCTTTACCGTCATCACTCGATGAGCTATCATCTCCACTTGGGCTGGTTCTTGTTCCTTTTCCATCATCTGTATTAGGAGTCTGTGTGTTGTCTTGATCTGTTGCAGTGTTTTCCTTCGTTTGATCATCTTCAGTTGGTGTTTCATTGCTGTCAGTTGACTTTGTTGTATAGTCTGATGTAGTTTTGCTCTTTTGATTGTCATCCGTATTTGCTTTGCCATCATCGGTTTCTGTGTTATCTGACGGAGTCGTATTTTCTCCGTTATCAGTAGATGAGGCTGTTGGATTTGTATTTTCACCATTATCGGTGGCCTTAGTGCCGGTAGTGGAATCAGAGGGATTTTGCCCGTCGTCAGTTGAGAGACCATCTGAAACTGTTTTATCCGGTTGATTTGTGATCTTTTCATTGTCTGTAGATGTAGCATCACTGTTTGTAATTTCTATATCTCTTATTGTTGATGTTTTGGAATTATCAGAAGTTACAACATTTCCATCCTCGTCTGTTTTATCGTTTATTGTTGATGGATTATCAGTGTTAGGGTTATTTGATGATTGATTATCATCTTCATCAGTACTTGGAGTACTTTCAGTTTTTATTGCATCATTATCTGTAGTACTTGTTGGCCGTGTTTTTCCATCTTTTCCATCATTATCTGTGCTGCTTGTTGACTGGGTGTTTCCACCATCTCCATCTTTATCTGTGCTGCTTGTTGGTTCGGTGCTGCCAACCATCCGCTCCTTATCGCGCTGCTTGTTGTTAGCTTGCCACATCATGCTCCGTCATATCTAAAGTGTGCTTGTGGCCGTTTTTCCATCTTCTCCATCATATCTAATGCTGCTTTGTTGACTGTGTTCGCAACATTCCATCTTTATCAAGTGGCTTGTTGGTTGGGTGCTGCCACTATCTCCGTCTTTATCTGTGCTGCTTGTTGGCCGTGTTTTTCCATCTTCTCCATCATTATCTGTGCTGCTTGTTGACTGGGTGTTTCCACCATCTCCATCTTTATCTGTGCTGTTTTGGTTGCGCTGCCACCCATCTCCGTCTTGTGCTGCTTGTTACCGTGTTTTCCATCTTCTCCATCATTATCTGTGCTGCTTGTTGACTGGGTGTTTCCACCATCTCCCTCTTTATCTGTGCTGCTTGTTGGTTGGGTTCTGCCACCATCTCCGTCTTTATCTGTGCTGCTTGTTGGTTGAGTGTTTCCACCATCTCCATCATTATCTCGTGCATGATGGTTGGGTTTTACCACCATTTCCATCATTGTTCAAGCGTTTATTGACTGAGGTTTCATCACCGTTATCTGTAGTGCTACTTGTTTTCGAATCAGGTCCACTGGAAGATTTTGTCGAATTTTCGTCAACAGTACTTTCTGATTCATTTTCGTTGCTGGTAGAACCTTCATTTCGAGTCGCTTTCGATGGATTATTTGAGTCATCATCTGTTCCTGTACTTCCATCATTTCCATCCTGAGTACTTGTGCTACCACTTATGTCATCTATAGAGCTTTTTGTGGTTTCTTCTGTTCCTGTATTTTTTCCATCGTCTGTACTTTCTGTGCTGCTTTCTACAGTACTTCCAGTATTTTGCTGACTTGTGGAGGTTTCGGTAGAGTCAGTACCTCCAGTTCCTGTGGTCCCTGCAATAATGAAAATATATAAATTTTGTTATTTTAATTTTATTTTTTGTCTCTGTGCTTACAACACCGAAGTCCTTTATCAGATATTAAGGTTGACCCTGGACTTAAAATAAAAATTGTAATTTTCCCCAGCCCTCATATTTAAAAAATTGCAAATTCTTTAGGAACTGAAGGTACTGGAAGGAAAAGAAATGTTACAACTTCAATGTTATTGAATTTATGTAACTTTTCAAAACTATATAAGAATTCAGAACAAGTTAAATTCATTGATCCTAATACTTTTAAACAATAGTTTAAAATTTATTAACGGCAAATTGAGCACACACAATAACAGAACATTTGTTTGGTAATAATTTATTGATTTAGTTAAATAACTCGATTTCGAGAAATAATAAATTGTGTATATGAAAAAGCACTTTATTTGCAAATATTTTTACATGGGGAAATATAAAGAAATATTTTGTACTTCCCTTAATTGCTAATTCTTAAGCCGTACATTTTCCTGAGGGTATTGAGGTTGAAATAAATATTTTGTACTTCCTTTAATTGCTAATTCTTAAGCCGTACCTTTTCCTGAGGGTGTTGAGGTATCTTCTTCGCCAGGAGTTGTTCGGGTTCGCAGCCACTCGTCGCAGTCATCCAGAATCTCTACAGTTGCTGAAAATAATTCTTAATGAGATACATAAAAAACATTTAAGATAAAAATACTCTATGTTTATGGCAGACAGTCTGTTTTGTCTTCCACCCATCTGATCTTTAAAGGATATAGCGAACATTTTCCTAAAATTGCTTAAAGCTGGACAGTTACCATCGATCTATTTCAATCCATTTGGAGGGCTTCTTAGGAGACCGTTTCCTTTTTCAGCTCATAGAACCTAGTGGGTCGGATTGTGCCAGCCGCATCTACGGGCCACCCGATTCCCTAGGCTACTGTGCCTCCTCCCCTCCCCCCCACGTTTTCAAAACGGGAACCTCCACCCTTATTTCTCCAGAGTGGATCCCACACACTCCCCCTCCCTCATTTTTTGGCTTCCGCTTTTGTGAGAGAGGCTGGATCCCTCTAACAGACTATCATATTTCAGTTTTATGGCCTAGTGGACCGAATGAATATCCAACACGGATGGAATTCCAACTTTTTTCGTGGTCTACAAAATTTATCGCTGGTTTCTTACATTGATGAAGGGTTTTGGCCTGCTGTGTTCCAAAAAAGTGGAATGGAATAGTGCTGAATGTCCCGCTTAGAACCTGCGAATTTAAATAATGACTGTATTTGAAAAGTGAAATGAAAAGTTTTTATGGCCTTATCTACAATCAAAATGTAATTAACAAATAGCATCAGTAGCGGACTGGGTCTGAAAATAGTGGTTGCCAGGAGTCAATGGGGGCCAACTCACATGTACAGTCTCACCCTATAATATATTTTAATTTGTTTACTATACATATAATAAATTAAAATTATTAGTTAACATACTGTATTCCTAATCTAAAAATCTGTTATATATTTATTACTAATTATAGTATACATGTATTATACATACGAAATACCAAATATAAATACAAATTTATGATTGGGTTTGAAATAATTTTGGTGGGAATATAGCATAATGTATATTTGGAACTATACTGTTATTTTGAGAACTTTTTAATCACACTAAAAATAAAGTACGAGGAGGCACAGGACATTTGCTCTCTTGAAAAAGAATTTTTCTTTCTTCCTTTCTCTCTCTCTCTCTCACACACATATCCTGGGGGCCCATATCGACTTATGTGTAAGAGGGCCCACTTGCCATCAGGCAACCTGGCCAGTCCGCCACTGAATGGCATCCATAAGAATTCTAGAATTTGATTTACAAGGACTGTTTAAGCGCAATTTTATGAAGGTAGCTTGTTATAAGAGCAATACGCAGTGGCGGCGTTTGGGTGGCAAAAGTGGAGGGGCAAAAAATTTAGAGAAGCCTAAAAGTACCCAGCATTATAGGGGGTAAACAGCAAAATTTAAAAATTCATTTGTAAAATTAGCTAGCTTTTTTGGACACTATTGAATTTTTTTGTAATTTCTAGTTTTAAGCAGCTACGATGAAATAAAAAGTTAATTTTTCCCGCAAAAAGTTGGGAGAGCGACCGCCCCCACCCCTGAGTCGCCGCCACTGACAATACAAGTATGAATTTTTCAAAAATTAATTACAGATTGCAATTTTCAACGTAAAATTCAAGTAAGTTAGACATTTATTTTTAAAAATATCTACAACTTTCATTGTAACTGTTATGAATAGGGGGAAAAATAAAAATAAAAAAATGCTCTGAAAAAATCGCTGAACAAACAGCCTCCCTACAGAAATTCACTGGATAACGCTTTCTCTAGTAATCAGGATTCTGATAGTTTTTATTTCGACGAAGCAATGATGAAATGCATTATGAAAATGTCAAAAATTGTAATCGTATCGAAAGAATGGATAATACATTGCAGCTATTATAAATGCACTCTCAAACAGTTTTACTCCACTATTCCAGGTCTGACAACTACACTATCGCTCCCTGTCTTGAAAATTAACGACTATTCTTTTTATGTGTGGTGTCATCAGCAGGTTATCGATTCTTAATGCTTGTTTTTATATCCTCTTGGTCTTGGTATTAACATGATTCCTTTTTTTAATGTACTCTATACTTAATCTAGTATTATGCTGTTTTATGTTTTGCATTTTCAATTCTTTATGCATCGTTTTTTATTTTTCATATCTGAGAACTGAAATTTAATACATGGTTTTTAATTTTATATTTTTCTTTGCCTGGGAGCATCATCAGTGTTCTTGTGACCAGTGACGACAATTGGGGGCAAAAGTAGTGGGGAGACAAAAAATTTATAGACACCTAAAAGTATCCCGGAGTATAAGAGGTAGACAACAAAATTTAAAACTTTTGTTAGAAAATTAGCTAGCTTTTCCGGAAGCTATTATTATTATTTTTTTTATAATTCCTTGTTAGGCAGCTAAAATGAAAAAAAAAAACATATATAATTTTTTCTCAAAAAGTTTGTGTGCGGGGGGGGGGGGGGCGACTACCCTCCCGAACCGCCACCAGTGCTTGTGACTGTAAGTTCTATTCATTAACTTCTTTTACACCAATACTTTATTATACTAAAAATATAATAAAACTGCAACTTTATTATCGGTTATTGTTTTATACACTTTACAGTCGCCGATTTGGCGAGTTTCTAGAACAGGTTTGTCATTCCCTTGTAGATCAAGGAAGGGGTGTGCAGCTCATTTGATATCGATCATTAACCGAGAGAGACTGTGGAGTGCGCTGATCTCCCATTTTTCAATTTAATCTTTTATTTAACTTGACTTGTTTCATGTTTGTAAGGATGGAATTTTATAATCGATTTTTCATTCACTTCCTGATGTACTAGATGTTTGAAATTTTGTATTCTTTGAAACTTGTGTATTCTGGATGAGAGTACTCTATTTTAATATTTTCAGAACTTGATTATCAGTTACTTATAAGTTAAATTAAATTTCGGCTTTGTACCTGTGACGCAACCTGGTAGGGAGTGCGAGAAACACTACATCTCGCAATTACAAAGTGGTAAATAATTTAAATAAAAAAATCTGCTGTTTAGTACACTAATAAAAGTGTGCTTTTAAAACTGTTTTTAATTAAATTTAATTAAAATCGAATTTAATCTAGGCTGGAATTTAGAAAAAGCGCTCCTCATTGAATTTTTTCTATATGTAAATACATTTCGATAATCGTAAAATATCCTTAGCTTTCAATTCAGCCCTTTGCGTTGTTGACTGGACAGTTAGTTTCATTACTTCAAAGCATTAACCGTACAGTATGAAAGTCAGCTTGTGTAAAAAGACCGCATACATTCGGATGGTGCTCATTAACACTCAAATGCATCCGTGTGTACTTTTTGATACTTACTTTGTCGTTCTCGGTTTCCGCAGTCAACTTTATTTTCATCCTGGCAGATTCTCAGATTTCTGTCGAACAGCATGCCATCTGGGCATTCGTTGGTATCGTATTCGCCATCTTTGCACGTGTAGTACTTTTTGCAGTCCTTAGGATGATGGAAATCTCCATCTTCTTCTTTGCATTTATCTTGAATGGGCTGTATTGTTGTATCGTATGTTGGTGTTGTTTCTGTAGAACGAAAAATAAAATAACCTTATGACATCAGTACGTATAATAGTGACGGTTATAACATCAGTACTGTGTTTTTTGAATTCTAAATATATTTGTTAATATGAATGAGAAATAAAAAAATAACTTTACATAATAACCTTGTAACATAAGTACATAATTGAGGAATTCTGATTATCTTTGTTTATGTTATTGAGAGATTTGAATTGAACAGCAAGTAGTAAAATTATAACAGAAGTAGATATTTCTGAGAACCGTCCCTATTAGCATAAGGTATTGTATGATATCTTCACGATATTATACAATGTTGTTCGATATTCTGAATGCCTCACAATATCATTGAAAGATTGTAGTAATATTGTAGAGCATCTTGTGCTAATAGGGGTCGTTATGTTTTTTTTGCGTTTTTTTAAACATCTTAGCGACTGTATTTGAGATTTACTAAATTATATACTTTATTTACTTTTAGTAAATTTTAGTTAGTAATATATTTATTACTTACTAAAATTTCGTAAATAGTATACTTTACTCAGTAATTAATTTAATAAATAATATATTTAAAGTTTAAGTTACTTCCTTTGATTGCAAAAGTTTATATTAGCTGACTTTTAAAGAATAGGATTAACAAACTTAAAAAGTTTCTTCATTTTGTGTATTCAGAATTTTACTACTTTGGCTGTTAACATAGAATGTTTCCTTCTGATAAACTGGCGAAAATCGTTATGGAAGCTATAGACTCTTTAAACAAGGAGCTAGCGATCCAGCAGTATCGTTTGATATTTTAAAAATGTATCTGGATTAATTTTGTCAGTCATTTGACAGAAAAGTTTGACTGTCGATTCTCATAGCAAAAGTTTATTGTCCTAAAGTAATACATTTTTGAATGTAACATTAAATCAATTGAAAACAAAACTGGTTAGAGCAAATTTCTGAAAGCTAAAGCTTCATAATATGCTTTTAAATATTATATATTATTAAATATATTATAAATATTATATAATATTTGTATATGCATTACAAATTTCTTTATAACAATATTAATAATACGTTGAATATATAATTATTAAAAGCATTCTATGTTCCTATATTGATCTAATATGCTAATTATTACTTATTGTCATAATATGTTAATTATTACTTGATTAAGTGGTGCATTGTACTGATTCTACTAATGTTTGATTTTGTATTGCAATAGTAGATAAAAAAAATTATATATTCCCATCAAAATAGGAAGTCTATTTATAAAAGCAGGTTGCCTTGCAGAAAATGACAAAAGAGGATTTTCTTCAAAGAAACTAAACAAAAAATTTATTTTATATATGAAACGACTAGCTGATACCCGCGACTTCGTCCGCATAGTAACACATTATTGGTACCTTGTTTCTCGGTATAAAACATTTTCATGTCTTTATAGTTTTAATGTAAAAAAATTTGCGCATGCTAAAGAAAACCTGCAGACAATAACAATAAAAACATTGTTCGAAATTGTGTTTGAAAAATACTTTCAAAAATTAATTTAATTTCAACAGAATATCGCATGGAAATGAAATTGGTATCATTGAAAAGCTAACTTTGAGCTTTGGGATGATGTTAAAATGGTTTTTGTGCGATATTATGCTTTGAAGTTATTGTGGAAAAAGTTAAAATTTAAGGTAATCTTTAATTAATTAAAATTTCGAAAAATCCTTTCTTAGTGAGCACCTACTGCCCAATAAGCAACCAATGCGAAATTTCAAGTTTCTAGTCTCAGTGGTTTGGGAGATTCGGTGATGAGTCAGTGAGTGACTTTCTCTTTTATACTATATACAGATTATGGTGCAGATAAGTTCTTAGATAAGAGGGCAGTCCTCTGCTTGGTGATGATTCCGTTGCATAAGGACGATTTGGGCAGTTCAGCCTTGTGACTCTCGCATATTTTATTGATTCAGTTAGAAAATGTAACTCATCATAAAACAGCGCAAATCTTGTTGCGTCATTATTAAATATGCTATCGTCAAGTTAATCTTTTAACTGCTGTGACATACGCTAATTCTTGTTGCGTCAATAATTAATACGTCAGTGTATATCACCAACTAATGTTCAGTGTTGTGTTCTGTCCAGATGTGTTCTTCCAGTGTGTGTTATGTCCGTGTTTATAATAAATAGTTATTTGTACACGCTTTGGATCGTGGAATGTTAGAAAGCAACGCAGTCACACATGTCAACTAGATCCCTGGTCTACGATGAGGTAGGGAAATAGCTCTCAGTATGATTTTATAATTATGTACAATATTTAACAAACAATCTAATAATGAAATATTATTCATGAAAAGTTGAACGAGTTTTCTTATGAGAATTGAAATTGCATTTGTGTAAATTATGTTGTCAGTTAAATTTTACTGTGTATATATAATTGAGAACAGTAAAGGCGTGGTATGCATCATTTTAATTCAGTTTAAAATTATAATGATCCTCCAAATTAGTTATCGCGATGTAAAGAAAAAAATGCTATTCTAACTAACCAAAGAAACAGCAATAGGATGCATAATTTAAATGATATTAAATATTTCAAAATAAAAAAATTAAATTATGTTATTTAAATCTTAAATATATTTGTTTTTACTATTACTTTTATTGAAAAGATCGAATGACCTAAATGAAACAAAGCATTATTTCGTTACGTTTCTTACTTGTATAATCATTATCTGTTCCAGATGGCTTACTCCATCTTTGAGTTGTTTTTTCCCTGCTGGAATCTCTTACTGTAGTACTTCTATCCCAACCTCGAGATGTTCTTTCTCTGCTTGAATCACGATCTGCAGTGGTTCTCCAACCTCGAGTCGTTCTTTCTCTGCCTGAATCTCGATCTGTAGTAGTTTTCTTATCCCAGCCTCGAGTTGTCCTTTCTCTGCTTGAATCCCTATCTGTAGTAGTTCTCCTATCCCAACCACGGGTTGTCTTTTCTTTGCTGGAATCTCGTACTGTGGTAGTTCTATCCCTATTTCGAGTCGTTCTTTCTTTGCTGGAATCTCCTACCGTGGTAGTTCTATCCCTATTTCGAGTCGTTCTTTCTCTGCTGGAATCTCGATCCGTAGTAGTTTTCTTACCCCAGCCTCGAGTTGTTTTCTCCTTGCTTGAATCTCGATCTGTTGTAGTTTTCTTACCCCAACCTTGAGTAGTTCTTTCCCTGCTTGAATCTCTATCTGTTGTAGTTTTCTTACCCCAGCCTCGAGTTGTCCTTTCTCTGCTTGAATCCTTATCTGTAGTAGTTCTCTTATCCCAACCACGGGTTGTCTTTTCTTTGCTGGAATCTCGTACTGTGGTAGTTCTATCCCTATTTCGAGTCGTTCTTTCTTTGCTGGAATCTCCTACCGTGGTAGTTCTTTCCCTACCCCAATCTTGAGTAGTTCTTTCCCTGCTTGAATCTCTATCTGTTGTAGTTATCTTACCCCAACCTCGAGTTGTTCTTTCTCTGGTGGAGTCTCGATCTGTAGTGGTTTTCTTACCCCAGCCTCGAGTTGTTTTCTCTTTGCTAGAATATCGATCTGTTGTAGATCCCCTTCCACGAGTGGTTCTTGTTTCTTTAGAAACATTCCCATCGGAACTGGTTTCTCTACTTGAATCTTCATCCGTTCCTTTGCCGTCTCCTGGAGTTGTCCTGGTCGCATCTCCACCTGTACCAGTTCCTCTGTTGGAGTCATCATCCGTACCCTTGCCGTCTCCTGGAGTTGTCCTTGTCGAATCTCCGCCTGTACCAGTTCCTCTGTTGGAGTCATCATCCGTACCCTTGCCGTCTCCTGGAGTTGTCCTTGGCAAATCTCTGCCTGTACCAGTTCCTCTGTTGGAGTCATCATCCGTTCCCTTGCCGTCTCCTGGAGTTGTCCTGGTCGAATCTCCGCCTGTACCAGTTCCTCTGTTGGAGTCATCATCCGTACCCTTGCCATCTCCTGGTGTAGTTCTGGTAGAATCTCCGCCCGTACCAGTTCCTCGGCTGTAGTCATCATCTGTTCCCTTTCCGTCTCTTGAAGTGGTTTTAGTCAGATAGCCATCTGTGCCAGTACCAGTCACTGGGGTTGCAGTGGTTAAACCTATTTATTTTAGAAGTAAATTTTATTGATAATTTTCTGCCTTCTTTCGCCACATCAAATTTATTAGTATTTTGTTTTATGTAATACTATACAGAATGAGCTGTCATTTTAGCAGGTGTTGCATAATAAATAAGTTCTTATCGTGGCTATTTTTTTTGCTTGGTTTCATTTAATTTTTTTTCGCTCTTTTGTATTTAACGGATATAAAGTGAACATGAAGGAATGTAATGTTATCTACAAAATTTCGACCTTCAGAATTTATGAATCTTCTATTTTTGAGACCTCTGTGTGAGACTGAAATAAGAATTTTTTGGAATTAATTGTATTCAAATAATTAGAGAATATTGCAAAATGTAAACATTAAATTAGAGTAAAGATTTAAAATCTGAAACAAATTATAGAGTAAACTAGCAGATATACCCAACGTTGCTCGGGATAAAAATAATTTCATTTCTAGTACTTTTAATGTAAAAAATACATTTATATAAAATATTATAAGACACCAAATCCTTTTATCGCCTGAAACATTTTTTAAATTAAAATGAGAATATCAGTTAAACAGAACCATTTTTAAAAACCGCTGAAAACTAATTTTATCCATAACCTATTAATATTGTTTAGCCTTCTAGGTTCTTCAGTATAAAGCTTGAATTGCGCATGCGTAGTGGAAAGATAGTTTTTAATGAATAAAAAAATAAGTATTTAATTAATCGTCGCAAAATTTTCACTGAAACCTTCCTTATGCTCCATAGTATTTGTGAGCAAAATTTGAAGAAAATTTATCCAGTAGCTTGGCTTTCTATAACGTACAAAAAAATGGCGATTCTGTTTTATTTATATAGATTACATAATTACAAGTTAAAGAATTACTTACCGTCAGGTGTACTCCTTTTATCGCAGAACACCATCCACCATTCCAAACATTTATTCCTGACCGAGTCAAAAAACTGATCCCCGGAACATTCTCGAACTTCAGGTCTCTTGTCGTGGCAGTGGTAGTACCATTTGCAGAAGACTTCGTGAGTGAAGCAGCCGTGGCGCTTGGTGCAGTCGAAATCAGGATCAGGGTCTACAACTTTGTCAGGGATTTTATCAGGGTTTTCTGGATCATCTGCAGAGAGTGAGAAACGAAATTTTAAGTTTCAAATGTTGATAAGAGTGTGTTAGACTACACTTTAGCATTAGAATGTGGCAACGGATACGTGCGTCCCTAAAACAGCAATGGGAAATTAGGAATGAAACACAATTTTCGCTTATTTTTTAACTGACAAATGCTTATGCAAAGGTTACATAAATATTCCTCGTTGTTTAAAGAGAATTGTGCTTCAAAATTGCTGAAATTTACATTTTTAGAAAAAAATTCTAGCTTCCTTGTTAATTACAGCTTTTCTCACCTAATTGTTAGTAATTTTCTGTTTATGATTTATTGCAAAACTCCGAATATCATTACATAGAAATGCACATAAAAAATAGTGTCACTTTTTTTCGAGAAACATTTATTTTTTTAATTTTTTTATTTTTAGATTATTGCTAACAGCCTTAATGTTAGATATAAATTCAAGATTATATTAAGACAAATGAAGAAGATTTGTACGGATTGTGACAGATCTTCTGGTGATTCTAGTTTCACTTGGTCTAAAATATCTAGCAAAGTCCAAGATTCAAGTACTCATAGTAAAGGGGGAATTAACAGACTTATAATACAGGGGGCTGTTTGTCAGAAAAAAAGATAGGAAAAAATGTAAACATATATTCAAAAAAGTAAGTAATTCTTCTGAAATAAATTTA
Organism: Araneus ventricosus; assembly: GCA_013235015.1. Classification (NCBI taxonomy): domain Eukaryota; kingdom Metazoa; phylum Arthropoda; class Arachnida; order Araneae; family Araneidae; genus Araneus; species Araneus ventricosus. The sequence continues at coordinate 149,169 of BGPR01001144.1, read as the reverse complement.
AAAAAGGTGTGTAATGAATAAGTATTGTAAATTGTATTAATTGCATTATCAAAAATAAGTAAATCTTGGATTAAAAAAGATCGAAATAAGAAATAAAACTTCAGAGCTGGTAATTCCAGATAAAGGAGCCGTAAAGGCATTTCATATCTTAATCAGCTTGATTATAAAGTTCTGATGTGAAAGCTCTCACATTAAAGTTTGTTTGATGACTTGTCCTCGTTTTAATAAATTTAATTACAATTAGAAAGAAACTTATACGCTGGTTTTAGTGCCGAGATAATTTTTAAAAAAAATTTCTTTCATAATATTCGTTTCTTTAAATTTATCTATGTGATCCAAGTATTTTCATTCAAATATTTGAATTAATTTGTATAAGTGATTGCCTTATTTATTTCTGCGCCATTTTACTTTATTGCAATCGAGCTGTTTTTATATTTCTTTCTTTAGTAGGATAGTTAATAATGTGATCACGCGCAGGCCAATGATTTTTTTTCGAAATTCTAATTAGCAGCACTAATGGTCATCTCGACTAATAATAAAAGAGAATGTGTGTGTGTGTGTCTGCATGTTGGTCCTCTACAGGATAGACAGCTGCACCTAGAGTTACGAGATTTAGCACGGACATACTTTGAAGGGTGGGAATGTTCTCCTCGGAGCCCTTTCTGAAATTTTAATTAATTAAAAATGAGGCGAAATTTCGGCGTTTTTCCTTTATAACTTTGGAACATATTACAGCACAAAAGTTATTTTTACACCATCTCAAAGTGCGAAAAATTATCTTTTTAATGATATCAATTAAGTTGCTGTACATTTTTTTCTCTAATTTTAATAATTTTTAAAATATATATTTTGGCATAATTTACAACAATATTTTTCATTGTTGCAACGCAATTCGCACTGTTTTCATTGTTTAAGCAAATATTTAATTGCATATTTCTCTTTCATTGTTGAAAGTTGAGGTAATATCGTAATACATTGTGCTATCATATTTTATTTCATTAAAATTTTTTGGAATCTATAAACCAAGCTGTCTGAGATATTACGTATATTAAAAATATATCCAGTATGCTGAATGGTTATGGTTGCTATGTTTTCATTCTTTTTTCAGCATGTTTTAATTCAGCTAACATGCCGCTAGCCATAAGATGTGCTGCGCTATTTTAATGTTGAAATCGAATGCATATTTTGAAAGAGAAATAAGAAGGTGAAGGTGGCGCCGGCAACGTGCAATTAGATGTTACATGACATGGTCAGTTATTTGACTCCATTAGGGACATTTATGTAGACAATGAACAGAACAGGTGCAAGACCAATAAAAGAACATGGGGTAAATATCTACCACAATCTGAAGTTTAAAATTACGTCGTTAAAGGAACTATGAATATAAAACGATGCAGGATTCAATTGAAATCATATTCCCGGCATATAAGCCAGTCGCCGAAGGCGGCTAGTAGACAATAAAACTGGAAATCAGTCTTTATTCTAACATTCTTTGAAATTATTGTTGCTACTCGACTGACGAGATTGTTATGACTTGTGTTGCTGCTGAGTGGTAATCTTACAACTTTAGGGAAATTAGTCGTTACACAAATTATATTTATGACATAAGCTTAAGCTATACTCAATGAGAAAAATAATTATGGACGATAATAACAGTACTGTGTGTAGAAATGCAATAAAAGAGTAATTTATGTCTTTTTCTAAAGTGATGATTGCATCTTACATTGTAATAAAGTCGGATGTTGATAAGCCGTAGCCATAAAACTAAAAAAAAATTTTTTTTTTTCAAAAATGTTTCGAGGTTGTAAGACTATTTACCATTCGGATGAATTCTTTTCCCGCAGTTGGTTTCCTCTTCATCGTTGCATCCTTTTTTGTCAATGTCATACAACTGACCTGCGGGGCAAGTTCTCACTTCTGGCCGGTTGCTAATGCAGAGGTAGTATTTGCCGCAGTTGCTGTCATGGGGGAAGAATCCTTCGCTGGATGGGCAGACGAAGGGCTTTGTCGTCGGGGGAACTGAAGGAGAGAAAATAAAAACGCCGTGACTATTGATAATCATATAAAAATACACCTTTAAAAAGAGATGTTAGATTGTGAAATGCGTTAAAGACTGAAATGCGAAAAACAATAAATATAAAAAAAGTTGTGAGAAGCATACTTTAATCAGTATACTAAAAATAGATTTTTTTAAAATCAAAAATATAGATGTTGATGTAAAATCGAAAAAGCGTGAGGCGCTGGTAGAAATTGTGTTACGAAAACCGTCCGGTGGGATTGGATATCTTTCACAAGTGCAGCAATGGACAATGATGCGTTCTTCCACGAGCATTCCAGAAAATACGAAGCACAGGTAACAAGAAAACAGTACTTGTACAAATTGGCGAAGCAAGCTGATGGTTTAGGTTTAGTAGGAAGGTATGTTTGAGACGTATGCTTGCTATAAAGCCGTTTTGTCTCCAATTGAAGGAAAAAAACCCTAAGAACGAAATCTCGAATTGAGGACTACAACATGGGAGTCGGCATCACCACCCACTCTCACATGAATATCAGCAAGCAGACAACAAATCTCTAATAATAACAGAAACAGCGCTGTCAATTGCGCTCAGCGTTTGACAGCTGACCAACTCACACTGCGAATAGAACTCCACAGAGATTATCGACTCGCTTGAGCTCCTCCTCTATTTATAACTTAACGACTGGGCGTGACGTCACATGGAATTTTCCAGAAAGATGTCCAAATCTCGGTTTCCAATAGAGATAAGGTAATAATTCTTGCATTTTCTAGAACCTTAATTTTGACGCCATTTTGCAAATGGTCGCCAAGTTCAGGGGTCACTGGCTGGCATCTAATACGAATTTCCGTAAAACTTTCTTTCCAACCATAAGACCAACATAGCAGGAAAAATGGATTTACAGATTCGTAACAATACTCTAAGCAAATTGGAATTTTAATCTTATTTATAATATGGTTTAGTTTTTAATGAGTATTTAGGAATTTTCTTTCTTATGATATTCATTATGTGTTAAGTTCCTTTTAAGTATTGTTTTCAGCGCCTAACGCTTTTACGACTTTGTTTTGACGTCCCTATTTTTGATAAAAAAAACATTTTCTGCTTTTCAGTACCCTAATAAAAGCGTGTTTCTAAAAGTGTTTTTATTTTTATTTTTTTCTTCATTTTAGTCTTTGTTATTATAAATTTAATGAAATCTTGAAATCAGATTCAGTTTTGAATCTATCAATTTTTCTCAATTCAAAGTACCAGATGGCGCCTCTCATATGGAATTAAAATTTAATTAAAATCAACAGATTAGTTTTTAATTATGTTCTGAAAATATTAAAATATGAAATGGTCACCGGGAACACATAACCGTACGAAAGTTTACAACTCTAGCACATCAGGAAGTGAGTGAAAAATCGATTACAAAATTCCATCTTTACAAACATGAAACAAATCAAATTAAATAAAAGCGTATAAAAATTGAATGATCATCCCATAGAAGCATTTAACGCTGGTGTCACTCTTACTGCTAAATTTTATATGGGAAGATTTTAACTTATGTTCTTAAATGTAGTCGGTCTGGCACGAATACTGTTTCTTTCAGCAATTCAGTTTTCTAATCTTTCTTTAGAAACAAGCTGTAAGTGTTTTTCACAAGCGATGTGTTGTAGTTAGTTAAGTTTAGCTATATTAGCCTCCTGTTTAGAAGAACGAGAGCTATTTTGGAATGGACCTCGTAATTTTGAACCGCGATCAGATGGCGAGGACGACATCTGAGCTGGTACTCCCCTCTCCAAACTTCCGCACCGTACCAGCTTTTCGCCCACGATTTTTTTAATATTTAAAACCCACACCGGTCCGGTATACCCGAAAGGGTGTAAGGCCTTTAGCAGATCGTCGGGGAAATATAAAAACAATACAAGAATATCAATATGACATGACACACACAAAATCATCACAAACACAGCACAGAACGTTACAAACATTGCAAAAAAGGGACAACAGCAAAATAAATAAAGTAACCTAAAACATACAAGAAAAAAAAATACGCCACTGAATCGATATTACACTTGGAGAGAACCATAAATTAATTGAATTTTGTTTGATTTTTATCACCAGATCTGGAACCAAAATTAAAAATACTCAAAAGGAGGAGCCCGCAGGTAACCCACGCCCACATACTCGGCGGACCTTCAGGGGAATCGGGTTTCGAACTTGGAACTCTTCAGCCCCGGCGCCGAGACCTTACCACTAGACCACCGCGGTGAACCGTAAAAGTTTATTGAAGTCTATTACTACGACCCAAGACTTCCATCGATTCTTTTCCAATCTAAAGTGTGCAAAATCTATTTTTGTTGCGACCGTTACCACTCAGAGAGAGTTAGTAATGGTTGTTGTTGTTGATTACTGGTTCGGATAGTCATTCGAAAGTTTGATTTAAACAAAGAATTTATTTATTCTTGATTGCTGTGTTGAATCCGTCTCATTCGCGTTAAATATTAAAAAGTATTATGACAGGAAACAAGAACAGGTATTTTTAAGAAATCTGACCTTCAGGAAACAAATAAGTAGTTGCATGTTTTACAAGAGTTTTCTGTTTTAAAAATATAAAAGAAACCAAAAATAAACAAAAAAATAGAGTATTTACCTTCAGTTGTCACAGGCTTAGGAGATTTAGTGGAGATCTTATAAGGAGTACTGCGATGATCTTTAAAAGTGGGGTTGATCTCTAGAAAAATAATGATGATGAAGTATAATGTAATAAAAAAATTCTGCATGAAAATGTTATTTTGTAAGAAATCTAGAAGTATTATTATACGGACCTGTTAAAACATGCGTTATTTATTTTCATGTTTTTTAAATTTATTTTTTTACTGGAACAAGCTCTTTGAGTCACTCTCTTTTGATAAATTTTCACGAGATTTTGATTATAACAGCTAGAAATGTAAAGTTTGAAGCTTTTTCGAATCATTTTTTTTCCTTTTGTAACAATTTTAGTTTATAGATGTTTAGCATTCTGTTTCTAAATATGAATGCATACAGTTAAAAGTTTGGTTGTTATTATATTAGAATCAGTCTCAGCCTTGCTTATTTACTTTTATACTTATACTCATACACTTTACCTAAGAAGGATTTTGTATCCGAAGAAATAAAATAAAAATTAGCTACTAGTATTTCATTGTAGGGAGCAATAAATGAAAATGCGAAAAGATGCTGAAAAAAGATTATATATCATAAACTTCAATATCTTGCATTTGTTATCTTACGTCGATTAATTCTATTATTTTATTATTAATTCTACAATCTATTCTACAATCATTCTATTATTATTCTACTATTCTTTTATGGTTTTTGCCTGAATATCCGTTGTGGATTGGCCGGATTCCTTCATAATGGAATATTTTTCATCTATTAAAATAGTTTAATGAAATAATTGGTGGTAGAAATTAAATGTTTAAAAATATTTCTTCACTCATGAAGCTTTTCCTAGTTTATTTTAAAATTCTCAATGAGAGATGTCACAATTCCCACTCTTCACAATGCACATTTAAATTATGAACTTAACTACGTTAATCAATAAGCGATAATTTAATTATTTTAATTTTTATTCCCACTAAGAAAATTTTGTACTTTATCAAGCATTTTAATGTTTAATTTTATGATAATAATCATTTTTTTCTATGTACTTCCATAAATTTGCAAATGGTAGATATTCTGAGCAAAAGTGTTAGTTTAAGTTCCCCAATCGTTAGCGACAGCATTATATATGAACAACTAAATTTTAAAAATCATTTAAACATTACAATGAGCGAGAAGTTTATTTTAAAAGGTGTGACTTATTACAGTATATTTGAAAATGAGATATTCTAAGTCTTTCAAGAATGACGGGCATTCAAATCAATGCATTTTTTTTAAAAAAACCAGTCATGAAAGGAATAAATTAGTAAGGAAGCCCTTATGATCTTCGCATCACGTAGACAACGATGTGTTTACCATTTTATTAATGATTACCATGTGAAAACTTTCAAAGGTATTACAAGTAAAATTAGATATTAACTATTTATTTTTTACTTAAAACTATAGTAAGTTATTTACCATCTGGTCCAAGCCTATCTCCGCAAGTCACTAAATACCAGTCATTACAATGACCACGTTCTATGTCAAAGAACATTCCATCGGGGCACTGTCGAACGACAGGTTTATTTTTGTAGCAGCTGTAGTAGAAGTGACATGCTTCTTCGTGGGCAAAATCTCCTTCGTCGCCGCCACAGTTGAAGTTGGGACGGAAATCCACTATCTTGTCTGTGTTAGCTGAGAAGTCATAGATAGATGTCAATGTAAATTCTATTTCAAAACTCTTTTAATTTTAATAATAGGTTGTGCATTTACTTACTGATAAGTTGGATTGTTTAATTGTAATTGATCTAATGAAGGGAAAAAAACCCTTAAAAGTAAGTATTTCTGTCAGATTACCTACTCCTCGAAAATGTCAAACAATTACCATTTGTGAAGAACTCCTGTATTTACCCTCTGACTGTGTAATTATTTTAAATCACTATTTAGATGCAAAATTTGCAAAAAAACCGTTGAACCAAGCTAATCGTTATTTATATGCAAAGCTTTATTAGTATGATATGATTCAATACTTTGCTAGTAATTAGTGAACAGATTAGCTTGCGAAAATCGCAGGATACAGCAGAAAATCAACTTGCTTCCTACCCTCGGAATTCGCGGGATAAGCAGTCAGAGGGGTAAATTTGAACAACTGATCTTCTGAAGAATGCCTCATAAAGTCTTCAAGTTCGAATTAATGGGTTTTAATTGAAAAGTAAGCATAAAATAGTTGCCTCAGCTGTTTAAAGTATTCAAGCATGATTGGAGAAGTAATTTTTGAAATCTGGTTGTCTCTGGGAAACTCTATAACTTAAAAGTTTTTGGAACAGTAATAATAAGAATGCGTTTTTCTACTGTATTAGCATTAATGTTATTTACAACTTTTTTACAACATAAATTTATTGCATCAAAGTATTTATTCACTAATAACTGATGAGCTGAAAATCACTGTTCTAATATTCAGAGGTAAGTTAAATTTTGATAGCCATAGATTGGGTTAATTTAAGGAACTTATATAAAATCTCTGCTATTTTTTTAGAATGCATTTTAGATGTTGAAATGGAATTTGAGCCTTTAAAATTTATAAAATTCTGATTTTTTATTTAGAAAGTGTACTAAATTTTTAATGATTCTACTTTCAGCGTTTCTTATCTTTCATACGAGGTTAAAATTACCACATTATTCATTATCCAACACAATATCTAGTCTGTTGATGCACAAATTAATCAATGAATTAAATACGAACTTACATTCATCAACTTCTGGTGTTGTAAAGGGTTCTTCTGTAGTTGTTTGCTCTTCTGTAGTAGTAGTGGTGGGTTCTTGTGTGGTTGTGGGTTTTTCAGTAGTGGTGGGTTCTTCTGTGGTGGTAGGTTCTTCTGTGGTGGT
>BGPR01001144.1:90791-141654 GCA_013235015.1 Araneus ventricosus | reverse complement strand
TAGAAGAGATAAAATATAAATTTACCATTACTGTCTGGTCTTCCGTAACAGTTAACTTCGTGTTTGTCGCGGCACGTATTCCAGTCGATGTCGAATCTCTTTCCTTTACCGCATTCTCGAAGTGAGGATGATCCTTCATCGCATTGGTAATACCAGTTACAGAACTGCTCATGAAAGTACCGTTTATAGTGATCTCCACACCAGAAATTTGGAAAGGGATCGATCACTTTGTCTTCATCATCCCCTACGAAATTAAATGGAAGCATTAATTTCCTAATGGATACTGTGGAATTTTTACAGAAGATTTCTTTTAGCTAATGCTATTTTTATTAAACGATGCATGACTTGCTAGATTTGAATTAAATTGCTCTTAAGAAATGGCTAACAAAATAAATGATTACCGCCCGGCAGTTTAGGCCAAATGCTGTGAGCTTCTGGATTAATAATAAGAATAATAACGCTGAAAACATTATTATTCTTATCATTAATTCACCGGGAAGAAACCGACCTGATGAGGTTTACGGTAAATAAGAGACTTTCGGTGTAAATGTGAATCACAGAAAGAAAGAAAATGTAAATATAAAAATAATTGCAAAGTATTCAGGAATTGCCTACGGCGAATACTATGAGAGTAAATGGCTTGCTTAGCCTATAACGATGTCATGTCTTCTTTCATGAAGAAACCTCATTATATTCATTATTCGTGCGAAATATCTTTTGTTCTTTACAATGTTTTCGCAACATATCGACAACATACATATATCCCAGTCACCGATCAGTGTTTGGTGACATGAACAGCTTTTGTCACAGGAGAGTCAATTACATAGAGGTCTAGCACATATTCGTTTCAGCAGACGCATAGACCGAGGGAATGTAAGCCACACCTGTGGAGACCGGCCGCAAAGGGCTCAAGTTCTGTGATGCATTGGTTCATTTTAAAAGGTGTTCGATTAAAATGTACTTAGCGTACAAATTGGAAAGTTCGACGTCCCGTTTGTGACAGGTTACATCTATCCTGCTAAATGTCAAGGAAAAATTTTAGTGACCGACCACTACGCACAACAAAGACAGGCTTTGATCTTTCTGCTAAATCCGTTACAGCGCGCTCCAAGCAGCAAGACTTCCGCTACATAGGTGCGATTCGTTATGGGGGAGCTGACAGTTAACAAGACTCCCTTTCTTTATATACCAACCATAGCGCCAATTACGCTGCTACTGTTATCCTAATCTCTTATTCTCAAATTCGCCTAGATGAGTTTCAAGAACTGGATATGAGGAGATCTGAAATATACTTATATTTTGAATAATTAGGTGTGCAAACTTTTAGGAAAATCATCTGATTAGAAGAAGCCGCAAAACTTGATCCAAATATGCATGACTGTGGCAATATTACTTTAATCGAAAGTTTTTAGAAGGAATTAAAGGAAACTTACTCTCATAGTCTGGTTTTCCATCGCAAGAAACTTCGTCTTTCTCGACACACTTCCCTCTGTACCAGTCGTAGCGCCTTCCTTTTCTGCATTCTCGGACCGAAGGCTGCCCATCTGAGCATTGGTAGTACCAGTTGCAGTAATCTTCGTGATGGCGCCGACCGAAGTTTTTGTCGCAGTAGTAGTAAGGATGGGGATCAACTACTTTGTCCTCGGGTTCCTCAGGATCCACTGGAATGATATACAGGATATGACATTAAACAATTTAATTATATACGACAAAGCAAAATCATATTTCGTTATTGCAGTGCACAGCATACTTTTCAAACAACAAAATATTTAACGCAAAACCTTTCTTTACGAAGGAATAATTTAGGATGTGTTCAAACGACAGACTTCTTTTCTAAAATCGATGTTGTTCTCTATAAGAAATATTTTTGTTGTAATAGAATGCTATTATATTGTTAGATCGAAGTGTACTGACATTTATGGTAGATTTAACGTCATCTGCTCTCCAAGAGGAAGAACCTTCACTAGAAGGATTGCAAGTGCGATTAATTACTTGGTTTCCTAGATTTGATTGATTATTTGATTTCCCAAATTTCCAGCTGAAACTACTCGAGGGCTATTTATGGGACAAATCTTGTTATTTTGAACTGCAGTCAGATAACAAGGTAGACATCTGTTTCTAAGCGCCACTTTCCAAAATTTCACACCCCACCAGAGGTCGTTTGATCCTTGATGTACATCAGGTCCATATACACGGTGGATCTTCGGTGGAATCCAACCTAGAACCCGTAATTCTCCTATTCCAAAGCCGAGACTCTACATTTAGCTCACCGCGTCTCTATAAGAAATATTTTTGATGTAATAGTCTCAGTTGTGAGGATGTTTCAGAAAATATATGAAATAGAAAATTCTTGTTAATAAAATTTTCTCTTTGTAATATTTTATCTTGTTTGCATTGCATAAGAATGTTTTTCGGTATTGTATTTTTCACAAGTACAATTTTTCGTTATTTTGTTATATCTTTGGGTAACGCTTGCTTTTTATATCCACAAAAGCATATTTTTATTCTGATTAGGCACCGATCAGAGATTACGGTTTGTTTTGAAAATTTCTCTTCAATTCATGTTTATAATCTTTCCTTTTCTACATATTTTTCTTATACTGTTATATTTTCTATCTTCCATTTTTGAGAAAATCACCTTGGAAAAAGATCCTGAAAAATAATTGCAGGATTTCATAAGACTGATAGTGTGTACCATAATAGCCCGCATTTTCTTTGTTAATTTTATAAAATGTAACTTTAACCATGTGTTAATATTGTGATTGTTTCGAATGGGTAAAATACACCAATTTGAATGTGAAAAATGGGTCTGAGAAGGATTGATTTGTAAGGAAAGAACTTATAAATCATCTTTGATTTTTGAAATCAATTTGTATCAGTATTTGAAACGACAAATACTTAAGTCGGATTTTTATTGTCAATTTGATGTGAAGTAAAGATCAATATCATATCAGCAATGAAAAAGAAAAGCTTATTAAAAATAAATTAAAAGATTTTATCATGCATTTTGGAAAATGATAACAGAAACTAGAATTTTTTTTCTAATATTTTAGTATTCCAATTGCTAAATAGCAAATTTTGAATATATATGAATGGATAATTATGAATCTTGGTTCTTAAGATGACATGATAGTAATTGATTTTGTTTTGATATTAAAAATATAGTAGGATGAAAAACTATTATTACTTATGCAACTTCCTTAAAAAGCATCTAAGATCTTTAATTTTTATTAAGATATTTTTAATAAAAGCCGTTTTGAGTTGCTTAGGTAAACAGCAGTAACAACAGCTGTAACTTTTACTTACGATCTGGATGAATTCTGCTTCCACACGTAACTTTATTTTCAGATTCACAGGTCTTCTTACGCTCGTTGTACAGTTTTCCTTCCGAGCAGTAGTGAATCTTGTATTTTCTTTTGTCACATTTGTAGAAAGCACTGCAGTCTCTTTCGTGGGGGTATTTTCCGCTTTTCGATGGACACACGAATACTTCTGGCTTGATCGTTGGGCGCTGTTCGTCATCTGCGGGAAGAAATAACTTATTTCTGCGCTCTTCGAGGGTTGCTTTTAGAGTTCTAATTAGCATCTTTATGTTTAGTATTAAAAAGCAAAATGAGGTTAAAAACTTTCGCATGCAAGTGTGTGCAGAAGCAATAAGTGTATTGAATTAAATACGAAACTCAAGAGAAACTTGCTTCCTGATGAATGTATTATTTATTAGCTGCAAAGTGTCGCGCCGTCTCGCATTTGGAAACTGCATGGGTAACCATTGCAAGTTTGGAAGTAAGTTCAAGAACATTGATATGAAAAACAGTAATTTTTGAATTCAAAGTTTATTTCTAAGAAAATCGGCTATTTTTAAGTGATAAAACAAACACTGCTTTTTGAACGTTCTAACTACATGTGCGTTTTCAATGTTATAGGCGTCTGTGATAAAACATTTAAGTCAAATCCAGTCTGAGAATTGAGATTTTAAGGAAAGATCGATATTTTATGATTGTAGCTGATTTTAATGAAGAATATGTCAAGATGAAATTCGCTCTTACTTTTTTTTTGGTACATTAATTTTATAGAACCTTCGGAGTTTTTCTGGTAATTGGACAAATCCTGTATTAAAATAGACATCATTTGTTCAGATTCTGTTGTACATTCTTTCTGATAACTATTATAGTAGAAATGCATTTATTCAGGCTCATTTCGAATTTTTAAAGTCTTATTGGAATGGCTAGAACAAATTAAGCCATCCAAATTTTACTGCAGCTTTCATAAAGACTCTGAACTTTTTATTGATATAATGAGCTATATATTAAAAAGATATTTTTAATCAAATCCTGCTATTAAAATTATTTTAATTAGAACTATTTTTTATAGATATGTTGCAGTAAGCTGGTAGTGTTCGAAGATATTTTTTTTCGTTCTGCGATTATTATTATTTTTCATCAAATAATAATCATCAACTTCATGATTGGCAAGTTGAGATTGTAAAAGAAAGAATATTGATTAAAATCAAACCTAAATTGCTTATGATATCATTGTTCCAACAACACTCGTTTCTTAAACTTGTGCCTAAAGAGTATGAGATATATCCTTTTAATGCATTTCATTTAAGAGAGATATGACAAAAGTAATCGAAACAAAGGACAATTTTTTTCTGTAACAATCTAATAAATACGAATTAACAGTTATTATAGATATTACTGTTTGTACTATCAAATTCCAAACGGAGTTGTACCCCTACGTATACATCTTTTTTGACCCTGCAGTTGGGTTAATGAATTGTAAGGACTTATTTTTAACTGATCAAGGTTAAGTAATTTTGAACGATAATGTTGTTCGGAATATGAAAATCAACGATGTCTTTCAAATGCAACCATCACGTATATTCGTGACAGTGAAAAAGATAATCGTCCATGAAGCTAATGACACTTAACTGTAGCCATGACTGTTTGTTCCTGTTAAAAACTATTCTTAAATTGTGCTAATCTAGAATTAGTGTACTCGTAAAAGAATTTTATCCTGTATTCTTCGTATTTTGTGTTCGTGTACATACGTTTTGTTTTGTTAAAAATGTTACTTTCGTAGAAACTGGATTCTTCCTTTTTGCTTTTCATAATATGTCACAGTTTTTTTGCTTAACTTTAACTAGACGCACCCTAAGAAACTGATAACTTTAATTTCCCGATGAGATTTAAAGCAACCGTTTGGAACAGATGTCTGGCGTAAAACGAATGCAACGATTTAATAAGATCATGCTGTGATATCATTGGCAAGCAAGGTTCAAGTTATTAAGTTATACCTGGTCTCCTGTTTCCGCAGTCTACTTCATCTTGGCAACTATTGCTGGTGACATCGTAGTATCGACCATTTCTGCAAACACGCACGCTCGGATTGCCATCTCTGCACTGATAGTACCAATTGCACACCTCTTGGTGAGTGAAACGGCCGAAACGCTTCTCGCACATGTAATCTGGCTTTGCATCTACAACATTGTCGTCGTTTTCGTCTTCGGGGTCATCTGAAACGTGACAAAAACAAAGTTATTGATAACGCCTGGGTTTCAGATTTTCTTGCTTACTTATGAAGAAACAATAAAGATATAGTCATCACGGTCATGCGAAACATGTCAAATGCTCCACGTGAAGTTAATTTTGGAATGCTTTGTGTTTTGAAGGAATAAAAGTATAAGAGAACATGCGGTTAGTTGGTTAATGAAACGTAAAAGTTACTGCGTTAATTAGTTAGCTCAAATACTTTTGCCATAAATTACGGTTGATGGCCATATACATTGACACCATTAAAAAATATGTTTCAAGAAAATATCTGTGAGTATGACAGCGAAAGCATTTTTTTTTTTTTAAATTACTGTCAACAATTTATTATTTCTTATATTTTAAAAGATTAATTGAAAACTGTGTTTTTTTATTTTTAAGATTACGCAGATCTTACTTCTGCGTAGTTTGAAAGGGAAGTAAGTACTCCTGCGTAGTCTTAAAGGGAAGTACTCCTGCGTAGATTTAAAGGGCAGTACTCCTGCGTAGTCTTACAGGGAAGTACTCCTGCACAGTCTTGTGAGGATTTCGAGGGAAGTTGTGGCTTTAAAACATCCCTTCGCTTCGTGCTCTTCTCATGTGATGGAAAAAATCGCGAATTCCAAAAGCAGAACTTCCAATCGGTAGAAGATTATTTGAGTTATTTTTATTAAATCCTTAATTTATCGTGCAAATTAGATACTTTCCCGACGTAAAGAACCAGAAATATAGGCTTTTTTCTAATAAACTACACTTGAGCTCACAAAAGAATTTTGTCAGTATTTCAGTCCTTTTATAAATTAACGTTTCTTCGAAAGCTTTGTTAGAGAAAGCAGAACTAATCTTGCTCTGCTATATATTTTCACCCCTATTTTTGTTAAAATTTAAAATTATTCTTTAAAATTTTTTTTGGTGAGTTATGCGTATTATGAAAGGTTGATATACTTCTTTTTTCACAATTCACTTTTTTCTTTGTAAAACTTATTTTCCTTGTGTAACTTATTTTCGTCATTGCTATTTGGACGCAGTTGAAACTGTATGAAGTGTGAAATGCAAGTATTGAAAACTGTTTGCAGTTTCCGTTCAAAATTAACCAAACTGCAATTCGTTGCACAATACACCACTAAGAATGCAACAACAGGATTTGAAAAATACCTATCACATTTTTTTCTGCAGTTTTTTGTGAAAACAATTACTCCCTCTTTTCCGAAAATATGGTATACATTTTTAAAATGTTTAAGATTAACGAATAAAATAAATAAGTTTGTTATCAAGTAGCCTTGTTAGGTGGCAGTAATATCCGAGTAACGCGTGATAATAAACAAAAAATTAGAATCGCCCAAGCCAAAAGTTTTGAATGAGTAAAAATGTTTATTTTGTTAAAAATAAAATAATATCCATTGTATTTATGAAATGGTCGATTTTGATTAAAATTAGTCGTATTGTATTGTGAAGAAAGAGTAATAAATCATAGCAATTAAATGATTAATCCGAAATCTTATAAGATCCTTAATTGTATAAGATAATTAAATCTTATATGATTTCTCACATGAATAAATCAAAACTTCGTCATGATGTATGGTTGTAAGATGTGTTGTTAAGATGCCTTAGAAAAGGCCATATCCCATTTCGAATGAAATTACTACATATTTTAATTTATGTTTATGTATACCATCATTAAACTTACTTCACTTAGTTAATATTGCTTTTACTTGCAAACGTGTATCATAAATTGAGACAAAAATTATTTTGGAATGTATACCATATTTTCGGACCGAGGGAGTATAATTCAAAATGTGCATTTTGGAGTTGCCTCTTTTTGCATAAATGCGTCCATTTGTAAATTGATATTTATAAAAACAGGGAATATAGCTGGTTAATTCGAAATCACTGAAGTTTCTAATCTTACCACCAGGATTAAGCCTAATTTTCTCGTAAAATTTTCAGGATTACGCCTATTTTTAAGGTTTCATTTTAGTTAACTTTGATAAACAAACGTAACGAACACTAACTACAAATGTTGTTTCATACCATTTGGATGCAACCTGTCTCCACAAGTGACCTCCTCTTCTTCAGCGCAAGACTTCCAATCAGTGTCAAACAACTCTCCTTCTGCACACCGGAGGCGCTGTGCTCTGCCTCTCTTGCACTTGTAGTAAGAACCGCAGTCGGCTTCATCCTTGAAAACGCCTTCTCTGGCAGGGCAAATGAAATCTTCGTCTGAAAGAAAGGTGTTATTTCCTTATAATGAAATTTTGGCTCAAATTCTTGGAAAAGAGAATAATTTTCGAATCTGCACTAGAGAGTTTACCGACGAAACAGTATATAGATTAATATATAAAACAATTAAAAACAAGCTACTGGTTCGATGATATTTCCATTAACATGGATTCATTTTTGAATGTTTAGGGGAGAAATGAACAGGTTGTTCCAATGCTTTCAATAGGCACTAAAAACTACATAAAGATATTATTTACAATTCCTACATACACAGATTTAGAAATTATAAACAAAGAATTAGCCATCTCCATCCTTAGTTTGTTCATCTTTTTTTCCAGAATGCACCACAGTGGTCACTAAACAAGAAACATCACGTGACAATTTCCTCCACATCCAGCTATCTAGGGTTGCCATCTATGCAGCTAATACTAAGGAATTTACATCAGTTAAAATTCTACAGATCCCAGAGTTTGAACTTCAGTATAACCTGATGTTGAACAACGGGGGATTTCTCTTGCGATTATCGACTCTACGCTGTCGTGTTGAGGATTCGGCTTGAAGTAGTCGCCGTTCACGCATGACCACCGAGAGACGAGCTGGGCCGGGAGAGGGGGAGTACTGTCATACGGGCTTCCCTTGACTGTGATGTCTAATCAGCGGATGTCCGGTCAAGTCACGTATTGTTGCGAAAAATCTTAATTCTAGAACCCTACTGTAATTTCGATTAACATAATGAGAATTTGTGAGTTTTATGTTCAGAGAAAATGAATGTAAAAATATAATTTGACCCATGATGGGCCCTATTTTCCATAGATTTTTCCTTGTCTCTACCTGGTGGGCCCCCTCTTGGATTCGGACCCAGGGGATATTGCCCCTCCTGCCCTCTCTCTCGGTTGACCTGCGTCCACGTGCTTGTCTAATCCTGTTTTGGAAGCATGATAACAGTCAAACTTGTTAGCACTTTAATCTGAAGAACTATTTTCTATTACATATTAATTTATATCAATTTGATGTAAACATCACTTAGCAACACTCGACTCTACTTATCCGCTATTTTCTGTTGGTATGAACGTGCTAAGCACTACTTTTCTCTTTAATAGCAAAGAACGAATACAAAAGTTACGTCTGTAGGCTTGCCATAGAAACTTTGGCTTGGCCTGACAGTTCCCTCGGTGTATCACATGCAAATTGTTTTAGAATTTACTGCGGTGGTGAGGATCTGACGAATCGAACGACACCAAAATCATTCACCAAAAGTCACACAAAAGAGTCAAAGAATGGTGCACGAAAGAGCTTGTTGACTTTTTTATATTGGATATGCCTCCTACAAATGATATTTCGATTAAAACTGACTGGAATTTTTTTGGCATATTAATATTTCTTTCCGGAAGTCTTAGTATTTAAATTATTATCGTAGATTTCAAACTCAAAATAGTTAATACTCATTATTACGGTTATTTTCCATTATTATTTTTCAGTTATAATTTATGAAGTTCCTTCTTTTCCCAATCTAAGTTTATTTTTTGAATGGATTATTAATGGAATTTATGTTTGTAAAGTTAAAAATCAATTTTTCACTAAAAAATCGAAAACAACAGACCAATCGACAGAACATGAAAACTATGGGATTATTGTACAGTTGCCATTACAAACCAGCGAGAATGGTCTTCCCTAAACTTTCTTGTATACTTTCCAAAGAGGTGGTGAGGTAAAGGTAAAGGGTTAAATTTTCCCTCTCCCTAGGGAAACGGGACTGTCACCTTATTTCACTATTCAGTCCCGTATTACTATTTGTCATGTTTTCTTCCTAAACTCTGTGTCATTACAATTTTAAATGACTTGCGCCCAATTTTGTAATTATGTGAAAGAAGAAAATGATATAATAAAGAAAGTAAAATAAGCTTTAAAGTGTGACTGGGCTGAAAAGGATTAGCCTCGCATCATTTTTTATTATTCTACGTGTTCATTTTATAAGATTACTTACACTTAATTGATTTTTTTTATCAGAGTAAAATAAGCTATTACGTACCCACTTTTTCATTTTTATTTATTTAGCACCTAAACGTCCCGTATCAATGCTTGGCAATTATGGCAACCCTATCTCTCCCCGCGTCGATAAAAAATTCGAACCTACTGAAACCCAGAATACAATGATTATCCACGAGTTTCCTTCAGCGCACGCGAAGGTCACGCTCGCCTAGACTCAAATGGCCTTGCGCCATAGTAAGAAAATTGAATATGCAATTTGAACGCCTTTTGTAACCGATTGAAACAAAAATTGGACACAAATCTATAATTCAGGTTACAAAGCCACATACCAAATTTCATTTATCTAAGTCATTGTGTTAAAGACTTATTGTGTTCACAAATATGCGATTATATAGACCGACAGACAGTCAACTCTTTGACGTAATTGGTCCAAAATTTGATACTGGCTTACATGTTTGATGATAAAACTGTGTACCAAATTTTATCCATCTAGCTATTTAAGTTTTTAACTTATATTGTTCATGTATGCGCGGACAGACAGACTTCCCGTAGACGGATTTTGTCCAAAATTTGATAGAAACCTACAAAATATGTGTACAGATCACATACCGGATTTAATCCCTGTAGCTCTAATAGTTTTCGAGTTTTCGTGTTCACAGAAAGGCAGACAAACATTATACCAAAATTGTGTTTTTCGGACTCAGGGAGGTCTAAAATGTGGAGATTAATTAAAATCTCGAGTTCGATTTTTTTGACGATTTCAATACTTTCTCTTTACTCATCGTATACGAGAAAGTAATTAATATAAAAATGAAGTTTAGTATACTAAAATCTTCATTTAAATGAAAAAATATCAATAAAGTATTTAAGTTTCATTGTTTGTAAACATTTTAACCAAACAGTTAGCATTTGCTTTATAAAATGATTCTTTTTTTGAAGCAAAAGATTCTTGTTTCTTGAAAAGATTCATATATGCATAATTATTATTTTTATCTTAAAATGGTTGTTAATAATCATCTATCCTATTAAAATTCGAAGGTAAACAAACGTATGTATGTATGTATGTATGTCCTTCTATCTTCTCACGAACCGCCGAACGGAGAAGCGCACGGAAAGTACCAAAAGATGGGGAATAATTCAAGGAATCCATTTCGGTCATTTAAATATCGAAATTTTAATTAGTGAAAAAGATATTAATTAAAAACTAATTTACAATACTTTTCATTGTTTCGGATACTTTATAACAATACTTTTCATTGTTACAGCGCAATTCAAAATTTATTTTATTGTTGAAGTCGTTTACTTTAAAGAACATTGTTACGACAACAATAAAAAAGTGACGCTGACAGAAATAAAAAAAATGTATTGTTGCAATATGGAAACCTGAACAATACAACAAGTCAATGTGGATAGAGTTTTGTGTGGGTTTTGGTAATTGTTATAAAGAAACAGGGAAAATTAAATCGCTCATATAGAGTTTTTACTAAAACTATTGTTTTCTATGAGGTTTCACTTTTAGATTTCATGTAATAAGTGCATCTTGCTTCAAGTGTATATAAACATATGAAAAAATACGGATTCCGATCAACGCTGGGTTATCTCATTCCTTCCGTACTAAAGTCAGACAAAAAATAATTCCGGAATCGTAATTTTACAAAATAAAGATTATTTTTGCGATTTTTTAAAAGTATATTTTGAAGCCTTTACGCGGACGGAATGATTGAACCGCTCTTTTCTCCTTATTTATTTAGGAGAGAATGTTGGGCATGTGTCACATGACCTCACTTTTTCTCTCCATCAAGGAATGACGCATTATTCGAGATAGTAGTCCGTGCAACGCCGGGTCACGTAGCTAGTAATAACTGAAATTACGAATTACTACAAGAAACGTTTACGTTGCACTTGAATATAAATATTGCATACAGCTTTCAAAACAGACAGTTTCAGTCAAACAGTTTATAAGAAAATGCCACGGCATCTTGGTTTGGTGACCAGAAACACCTACCTAGTATATCATTATCAATATCATCATTGCACGACACTTCCGAGGCTTCCCTGCATGTTTCCTTCTGGGCATCGAACAGTTTGTCTGGAGGACAGGAGTACAACATTGCTTTGTCCATCACACACTCGTAGTACATGGCGCAGACTTCGTGACGGAAACGTCCTTTACTTTCAGGACAGAAGTAATATGGATTGTCATCGACAAGAATTGGGTTTTCTTCATCGTCATAGCCTGGATTTTTTAGAAAAAGATTATTAGATAAAAGATTTATATATGAGACAAGTCAGTTTCAAGGGATAGATGTATTGGCAGTATCAGCTCCCATAGAAAAAACACTGAAATTCAAGACTGAAGAACGAGTATAAAACAATTTCTTTAAAGAAATTCTATATTTGAGTTATAATAGCAAATTTAAGAAATCAATCAATCATATTAGTAACTTTGATTTACCATTTATTCTTTCAAACTATTCAAAACGTTATGATTGTCATGAAACTAGATACTGACTTACAATTATGTGATTTAGTAATTAGAATTACTAAAATTAAAAGAATACTTAAGACTGCATTAGATTTTTTATCAGGGAATACAAGCTTGATTTAAAAAAATAGCGAATTCTCGCTTTCTTTCACGATAATAAAGAAGATAATTAAGAAATATATATAAAAGATATAAATTTTAACTTGTTTAAAATCCAAGTTGATTAGCAGAAATATATTTTTTTTCTGAATATTTTCTTGAAAAATAAAATTAATTTCATGTAAAATCCGAGAAGCTATATATAAGTATTCTAGATATCTGATCTAATCGAATATATTTGACTTGCCATACAATTCGACCCAAAACATACAAGATATTTTTATACAATATACACAATTTGACACATGTATTTTTCTGGACTTATGTTTCCCACCAATTTTTGTTGCATTTTATTTAATGGAATATGCGCATTAATTTATTGAGATAGATAAAAAAAATCAAATATTCAGTTGTTTTTCTTTTTTTCCGTAACTATGCATGGAATTTTATCGCACTTACCAATGGGATCTATTCTTTCGTCACAGTAAACGAACTTCTTCGGTTGACAGGATAGGAGGTCTGTGTCAAACATGTAGCCTTTAGGACACACGTACACGTCTCCATAACCGTACCAGCAACGGATGTACTTGTTGCACATCAATGGATGAGGAGATACTCCTTTCATATCTTGACATTCGTACGTAGGCTCATTAGGATCAAGCTGTTCATCGATTTCGTCATCGCCGTTTGCTGAAAAAATGAAATTGGGATTGTCATTTTTTAAAATGAAAATGGACATACAAAGGTGTGGAAATTTTTTTATATAATATTTTGTGTTGTTTGCGGTGAATTTTGGCACGTATTTGTTCTTAGTATAATTTCTGATGACCGTAAAAAATATCGATACCCCATCGGATTGAAAAAACAATTGTCCTTCTAATAAAATTAGTTTTGGGCACCTAACTTAATTTACTGAATTTTGAGAAATTTTTAAATCATAGTCAGTTTTTCAGAAAATCATTAGGAATTAGAACTGAGATTCCTGCATCCGGCATTCACATTTTGTTCTCTCTTTTGAGGTAATAACTGGAACTTTTCTCTAACTTAAAACAAGAATGCTCGAAATACATTTCTTTAATCTTTAATGAATTTTTATTAATGAGTTTCTTTGTAGATCCATGGTAGAAAATAGGGGAGGGGGGATTTTCTTTCTACTCTGGTTTATAATTGAATCAGCGCGCCACATGTGTTTCCAATCTCGCGGAATGCGGTTTTCAGCATTCTTTAAGAAAATATAACAAATTCTAGACGACCTGTGAGACTTAGTTTTACAATTAGTTTCTCTGTCCCTTTAAATGTTTTCCTGTTCCGAGAAGTGGCATAACAAGAATCATGTCACGGGCAAAGCCGTGCGAATAATGCTACTTATTGATTTAAGTAAACATTTTGTATTACTCTTCGGTTATGTTAATGAAAATTATCCCGTCGAGTTTATTTTGTGGCGAATTTAACATCGATCAAACTCCATAAATTGTTCGAAATGTAAATAGGTTCACTAGTTTTAGTTGTAGGCTTTTAGTGACTTTTAACTTCTATAAAGATATAAAACGAATGCATCAACTGAACCATCACTTTTTTTCATTTGCATATCTATTGCTATCACAATTTTTCTGAAATATTATATATATGTTTTGTCATTAGTAATATTTTGCATTCTGCTGGTGGAAAAACCGAATTATTTGAGTAAACACGTGATCATCCCCCTCCCTCCCAGATAATGAAAAATTTCTTAAATAGCTTCATACATTAAAAATGAAAGCGTTTTGCTGCAACATATTAAAACATTAAAAATAACCAGGAACCGAATCCAATTCAGCCTGGGCAGGTCGTCAGGTTAATTTCAAAAATGAATAAGAGATATTTTTTATCACCATGAGAAGGAAAGTGAGCACATACCATTTGGGTCAATTCTCTTTTTGCAGTCGACATTTCCACGATAAGCACAGTTCTGGCTGTGTTCGTCGAACAGCATCCCTGGTGGACACATAAATAATTGCGCCTTCTTATTTTGACAGCTGTAATAAAGGTGGCAGTAATATTCGTGCTTGTGGAGACCACTCCATTTGGGGCATTTGAAATGGATTCCTATTTTTTTCTCTTCGCTGCCACCTGTAGCAAAAAAAGAAAGAAACATTTGATAAGTTATTTAAGCAAGAGTTTTAAAATAGTATTTTTTATAAGATCGTACATATTTTTGATTTAATGTTTTTTTATTGTTTAAAAATAATACTCAAAGGAGTAATGTAGCATTGTCATTAAGCTAAAAGCAAACGTTTTGTTATTCAGGTAAGGAAAAGAAAAACCCATGAATAAGATTTTGAATTTCAGAATCTCATGAAATTAAATGAATTTTTATTCTCTTTCGTCAGACTTCGTGAATTGCTATTAGTAATTCGAAAGGCGTATCGTTAACTGATTACTATCTAATTGATTGGAAATTTCAAAATATGAATAATAATTAAATATTGTTTCATTACGCAAGACAGTGAAAAAAATAGCTGTCTTTGAATTTTTGCATAATATGCAATATCTAGGTGTCCTTCGGACAGAAAACGATACGATAATGATCTGAACAATTTGTGATTGTTTTAAAATGAAACGGAAAATTTAGTTAAATTTATAATTTCTATAATTATACTCTGAATTTATAAAAGTGTTTGGTTTTTTTAACTTCGCATCAATTCTCAAAGTACATTCAAATCGTACAGGAATGAAAATACTGAGAATATCAGTTGCCGAAAATTGAATATTTAACCGTCATATCCGGCTAGCTCACAGGAAGTGAAATGGACGGTTAAAATAAAGCTGGGCCATAGTTAAATTAAATTAACTTTATTTTT
Source organism: Araneus ventricosus (assembly GCA_013235015.1). Lineage (NCBI taxonomy): Eukaryota > Metazoa > Arthropoda > Arachnida > Araneae > Araneidae > Araneus > Araneus ventricosus. The sequence goes on along the minus strand of BGPR01001144.1, from coordinate 126,493 downwards.
CTCACATTTTCCACATAGAATTATTCTGGATTAACTAAGATTACATTACATTATTCAATTCGCCACGCATGGCGGGATTTGTCAGACGGATCCCAGTGAGGAACAAAAATTGACCGCCCTCGCACGAACAGTCAAGTCACTCTGTCTATCGTTCTTCTCCGGTAGCGAAAGGTCCTTGCAGCGCCATCTCTTAGTAAGAGGGAGAGCTAAAATGTGATTGTCACAAATGAAAGAAAATCTTTTTACACATAAAGTAAAAAGATTTGCGTGTGATCTTCCTAGAATCATTTATCAAAAGGGACTTCAATAAAGTGCGAAGCTAAATGACAAACGTCTTATTAGATACACATTTATTTCATTTTTCCAGAAATATGATCTGCTAATTTCCAACTCCTTAGTATATTATACATTGTTTTATGCTACTAATGATTTAATTAATATCCGTAGAATAAATTTATAACATTTCTTACGCTATGAAAGTTTGAAAATTTATTTGAAAGGATTTTTTAAATTTCTAAATTTAACATGAATTAACTTAAAAGCAGCGTATATATAAAACTAAATTTTATATAGTAGAAAAATTATACTTGTAGCAACTTTATTCTCTACTTAAGTTTTTTCCCTGCTCGACAGTATTATTAAAAATCTTTTAAAAAGTAAATTTCTCACCGACTTTTTTCTTGCGTTTTTCACAGTTCACTTCTTTGGTTTTGAGGCACTGTAATTTTTCAGCGTCAAAGTGATGTCCTTTAGCGCATGAAAGCAGACGGGATTCCACACCATCAAATACATAAAAATACTGGCAGAACTTCTCATGGGGCAAAAAAATTGCGTCATCTGAAATCGTTGGTCTGTTCTTGTCTTCTTTGGAGCTTTTCTTTTCTTTGGACTTCTTTTCCTTAGAATGTTCATGCTCTTTTGACTTCTTTTCCTTAGACTTCTTTTCTTTTGAATGTTCATGAGACTTTGGTTTTTCCTTGGAATGTTTCTCATGTGGTTTCGGTTTGTAAAGATTGTTCATATCTGTATCCAGAACGCCATCCTCAAATGATTCGGGTGAATCAATATCTTCCGAAAACTCATCAGCATCTTCTACTTCATTACTATATGGTACAGCACTGGCGTAAACTGGAGAGAATGAAAAAAAAATGTTACTTTTGACGAGTGTCAATATTTGGCTCCCTAACTAGTGATTGGTGCATTCCCATAGAAAGAGGTTAATTTGAAAGAATAAATTGAGAAGATGTTTAGAATTATAATAAAAAGTACGGATTTATTTGGTTAGGAAAACACAAAAATATTTATATTAGGAACCATCATCTTAGTGCAATTAGCTTTTGAATTTATAATTGTCATCGGTTGGCCAAATAGATTTTTATATGATTACACATCCAAATGCATTTTTAAAACATTCTTTTACAATATTCCGAATACTATATTAGAAAGGAGCATTTTGTGAATCATTTGCTGAGGAATGTATAGTTTATTATTGCAATAGAAGTATAATAAATATAAAATATTAAATAATGGTATCAGTGGCAACTATTTCACTCTGTTCAAAGCGAGAGATCTTATCCTGAGAATCTTTAGCATTCTAAAAGTTTACGTCGGGTGAATGTTTGTTGAAAATTCAAAAACTATGATATAAACTTACTAATCGTTAAAATTATAATCCTATTGCAAATAAATTTTAAGAACCGATAACATTTGATATGTTTCTAAATTAACGTGATTTTTCAAACTGCGCTTTTCCCAGTTTATTCTTTTCAAAGGTTAAGTAAAGAATGGAATACCTAATAATATGAATTACTAAAAGTAGTATGATCTTGGTTAAAATGTTCAATTAAAGATTAAATTCGTTACAATATTTAAGTTGATAGCTGCATATCTAATTTTTAAATACCTAATACTTAAGTAGGAAGAAGTAATCAATTCGGGATTATTGAAGAGGCTCTAACACGTTTTCACAGATTATTCAGAAATATTTGCCTCATGAATTTTTCAGCCCTGGAATTCTATTAATTATAGAATTATTGTACTGTACGTTCTAAAGTAATGTTTGTCAGAAATAATTTGTTGAAGCATAAAGGAAGTTGCCCTTTGATAGATCCGATCTGAATGAATTCCTTCATGATACGATTGAGTAAAAATATGCTTAAATATCTTTAAAATACGCTATTTGATTGCTTACTTACTTATACTGAAAATTTAATCGTAATAGCAGCTTTAAAGAGCCAGAGAAAGGAATAGTAGCAACTTTACGCTTTTAGAATTTTAAAATAAGAATTGCAAAGACAGCATTCAATGCGATGAACTCAAGGATTTGATGTTGTGGGTAATAATTCTGAGAGACACGTTTGTGTAATTAAATCAAACGTGATTTCTGCAGAATAAAAATAAATCTAAGAAATCAATCCAGTCATTTTATGTGTCTGCATTAAAATAATAAAGATTAAGGCAACAAATTTCTGGGTATTTTCAGTATTTTCTTTTTACAATAAAAGGAGCCATTTATATTCGTACACGAAGGATTTTTTTCAGAAAATTAATGAATGTTTCAAAGTATCCTTTCCTATTCAAGAAAATGACGTTTTTCACAATACTTATTCTGTTTTCGTGGTGGGTTTTCTGAACTGAAAACCAAAACTCTGAAGATAAGAAAACTCTAAACATTTCTGAAGAAGTTTATTTGAATCTTTTTGTGGTTTTAAATTTTGATTTTTTTTTACTTTTAAATTCGTTGTTACAATTCCAAGAGTCTTTGAAAACTTTTTGGGAATTTTGTAAATGAAGCTTCGTAAATATCTCAAAATGTAGAATTATCGACAATTATATTTTATGTAGATTTATACAGCAATATATTTGCTTCATATCTTTAAAACAATGTTCTAGTATTTAAAATTATTTATTTTCTTATTTGAGACATGAAAGCCAAATAATCACATGAATTAACTTTTGAACAATCATATTGTAGCTTCGTTGGAATACTGTTAACACTTGCACTGTTAAATTGCACGGGGATTTGGAGACATATTTTAACGAACCTGCTTCAAAAACAATTTCATCACTAATATTAAAATTATAATTGGCATTTTACATCAAATGAATATCGCTGAAGCTAATAAAATGGCATTTCATAGAGAAAGGTAAAACAATTGTCAACAGTAATATATAAATACTGAATAAGTTGTATTAATTACTAGAAGTAAAGGAAATACAAGAAAAAATTCATAATTTATAATGATTAACTAGTTTGAATATTTAAAAGATAAAATTGCAGATGATTTCAAAATGCAGGAAACCGAATTAAAATCATAGGAAAAACTAAAATCTAATTGCTTTTTCTAAAAAGTAAGTAGAATGATTAAAAAGACAATGAAAGAAACTTGAGATGGGGATAAAAATATCGCAGTTTATACCACGTCGAGTTCGAAATTTAACGCATTTATATTTATGAAGTCTTAAAAATTTTGTAAATATGACCAGTCAACTTTTGCGAAAGATAAACCTGCTAATAATTTACTTATAAAATAAATATTTATAATTTTTATAATTTAACAGAAAAAATGAAATAGTGTAAATACGAAATACCTTAAATTAGGAAAAAAATATTCCTTTACAAATCAGTAGCATCAGATATCTTTTATTTTTAATTTATTAAGAAATTCAATTTTATGTAAGTCACTGTTAATTTACAATGCATTTTAAATTAATTTTGAAAGAAATATTTTCATCTGTGGACGGCTCAAAATCATATGAAATAATTCGTGTTAAACTGTAATCCATGTTTAAATAATTTTGATCATGTTGCATCAAGTAGCTGCTGATTTACTACTTTAATTTTGGATATCCAAAGATCTTTGCACAGGCCAAAGCGAATACATGCGAATATGTAATTAATCTTTACAAGAGATAATCTGCAACTAATAGTTAAATGGTTAGGTAGCGTTTCTACCACAATTAACAGGAAATCATTACTAATAACTGCCTATAACTATTACAAATTATACTTAAGGTTATAGATCTATCTATAAATGAAAATTTTTGTAAAAATCGTTACATCATCTGAACAGAAATACGAAAATAGTCACATAAAAAATCGTACCTGCTATAATAAGCAACACGCATAAAATTGGTAAACGTCGCATCTTTTTAGCCGACACGGTGGTCAGCTAGGATTGAAGTTTGTAGGAAAGAGTGAACGAAAATGTACCACCCTTTGTACTAAATGCTGATTGTGACGTTGCACGACCCCTCTGTGATGGGTGGTACAAATATTTATCAATGACGTCTGAAAACTTCATTTTTCTTGAGAACTTATGGTCACTTTCCCACGACGCTTCAAAAAAATATTGAATAAGCTGTATTTCTTAGATACAGAAGATTAAAACGTCATTGTAAAGATTACAGAAGGGTGTCGTTCTGTGAACAACGTCAGGTTGACATCTCTTGAAGATCAAATTTTATCTCAGTGGGAAAGAGTTACAGAACGAGCAAATGATCAGTAGCTGATATGAAACTAAAAATAAAATAAATACTGAAATTCAAGGTTCTGAAGAAAATGTTTCAGCATGGCGATCATGTTATTAAACAAAATAGGTGTTTCGGATTAGCAATTTATGATCTGAATGATTAACCATGATGATAAGCAATACAAGAAGTAAATACTTCCTCTATCCAAGTTTGTGATAATATAGTTCCAGTGACAACCGTTTCTCAATCTACAAATGCATTTTCTCTCAAGTATTGTTTAAATCTTTTACTGTATGTGCAAGAAAAGTCTCTCGTCCACAGAAATCGATCGTATGCGTGTATTACAGTTTTGTTTTCTCAGTTATCTAATTAGATGACACATTCTGTTTTGAGAATGCGTTGTCATTTTAATTCAACTGAGAACCTAAAGGATCGTTGAAATATTTTTGGATTTCATGCAATTTTTTTGTTGATTTATAACGTCTGTGAATGACTATGTTTTAATTTATAAGCTTAAAATTTCGATAATTCGATGCACTTACGGCGTGAGGGAAATCAGTTAAGTGGTTTATATTCTTGATATAAATTATATGATAATTACTAAATATATTTTGCACAATGTGTCCCATAAGAATTTAGTGTCTTTGAAATTCATAAAACCTGCCAAACTTAGCAACATTGAAAATCATCACATCAGATATTTAAAGTAATTAACGGATTGACTTACACTATCTGATCAAAAGTATCCGGACACGTTCGGATTTTCAAATTTTTTAGAATTTCTCCAGAAAAGCTAAGCCGACTGCCCTTGAACTTCGACCATATGAAGAATAGGCTCTAACTCACACTTTACAGTGAAGATTCGGTCACAAGGGGAATTGGGGGGGGGCCCCCAAAAATGGAGTTGGACCCATCTTGTTTCACAGAAAGCTGATAACAGGATGAAACTTTCATCAATGGTTATGTTTGATGTGCATAATATTTACATACATTTCCGTAAACACAGCACACATATTCGGGAAGATATAAAGATTTTCTTAAAAAATTCCAAATTTTTCCGCCTGTCTTTTGCTTATAACATGTAGAGTTTTCCCCCAAATTATACAAAACTTACAGAAAAAGTGACTGTGTGTTAGAGAAGCATTATGTAAAAAGTTGGAATAAATACTTTGAATATTAGAGAAAATATGAGTATTTGTAGTAAATAATTTTTTACTGCGCATGTGCGTGATATAGCGTAATTTTTCTTTCATAGCTTCAAAGCCATATATGTAGGACACCTTATATAAAAATTCTAGTCGAATTCCATTAAGATTTAGAAAGACATCGGTATTGCAGTAAAAAGAATTTCTGCTTCTTTCTAAGAGAAACAAATGATGAGGGTTTCTCCAAAAATTGATATTTTTTAAACTCTAATCTTCGGATAGTAATCGTCGAACTGCAATTTAAATTTTGAATTTTATTTATAAGTATGTCTGGATATTCAGCATATTCAGTCTTTATTAAATTCTATAAAATTATTCGAAAATTTTTGAGTCATTCTCGAATTCTCGTTTCAGTTTTCTGTGAAACTGGATGGGTGAAACTCCATTTTCGCCTTCATCCCTTTTTGGTGGCCTCCCTAATTGCCCTCGTGACTGAATCTTCACTGTAAAGTGTGAGTTAGAGTCTATTCTTTACAAGGTCGAAGTTCAAGGGCAGTCGGTTTAGCCTTTCCGGAGAAATTCTAAAAAATGTGAATATCTGAAAGTGTCCGGATACTTTTGATCAGATGGTGTTGATTTTGGTCTCGATTTATCAGTAACAGTTTGATATCGAAACTTTGCCAAGTATGATGTGCAATAGAACCTTTTATTTGGACAATTCCTGGCATGATTTCTCTATCGATCTGAATCATAATTATATATATGCCACACTAGGAATTTAATTACTTTAAAACAACGATGCTTTCATAATACCTTACATATCTTTACTCAGTTTTTTTCATCCATTTCAGAGGTCCACTTCAAATTTTTTTTTCACACAATTTAATTTCATTTGTCCACTTCAAGTGCAAATTTCAATGAAAAGACGACTGCTTATTCATTTCAATTCATTAAGCCTGTTTGTTCACTTTTGTTAGATTTTTAAGTGTTTTTGGTATCCTTTCCATAATCAGCACAAAACACATTTTATTAGACATTAGTGTTAGTAAATTGATAAATAATTCTGTTGTTTTTAAAGTAAATAACGTGAAAAGATGAAGACAGAAAATTCAAGCAAATATTATAAAACAGAAGAGTGAACAGAACTTGATATGTTTCAAACTAAGAAAGCTTATCTTTAATTCACCCATTTTAGATATCGTGAATTTCTATCACGAACCCAGATATTGTAAATTACGAATAACTTTAAGCTCCCTATTAACATGATATATTGTTGGAATTAAGCTTTTAAATAAAAAAAAATGCACTAGTTTAAGCAATTATTGGTATTTATAATTCAAAAATTGTTCCGAAGAAACCTTTTGCAAATATAAACAAAGTGATGCACAAGATTTTAGCACGAAGATCTGGTGACTAATAAAATTACCCACTTCTCTTTATAATTTTATATTTATATTTATTGAAACTTTAAAATAGATTTTTCAGACGCATATTTTGTCTTAAGATCGATCATCTTTAGGTTACGGTTCTTCAATTTTTCTATTGTACAATAATAATTTAACAGCTCAAAGAATGCACAGACATACATTTTTGAGTATTTAAATGAATTAATGCAAAGATTTTAAGCAATATTAACATAACTAGATGGAAAATCGTCAAATATTTATGAAAGAACAGTTCATTGTAATTTGAATTAAACGCGTTCCTTTAAATTCCCATAAAAATTTATGCCGATTAAAGAAAGGTAAATGAAGAAGGTAAGAATTAATTGTTTGAGGAAATAATTTCATTTCGCGTAGAAATAATTAACACTTAGAATGACAGGTAGCTAGCTCTCTTGTGAAATGTCCAAAACCCGTAATTACGCTCTTAGCAGGAAATATCATTTACATGATTAAACATTCACTTCTATTGCAGTTTCCCCTGTCATAATTACTTTAAATGCGTATTTACTTTCTTTAATAACTTTCATTAGTCATTCTTTTACTGTTCCAAAATATTTGAGGACTAATGTTTTGTTCTTTTTCTAATAAAATGGGTAGTAAATAACTAAAATGTGAGTTTAAATTATTTAATTAATTACAATGCTTTGTTTCTGAAGTAAAGTGTAAACTTTGAAGTAAAGAATATATTTTATAGACGGCTCAATTTATCGAAAAAGTTATGAAAAAATTCGAACGAAATTCAGTGTTCAGTATTTCAACCATGTGACCGCTTTGATATTGTTGCCAAAATTATGTAACTTTAATGCCAAAAATGTTGAAAAGCTGCAAAACCCCACCACATATGTAAAACAATTTAATAATTTGCAATTATTTAATGTTGAAAAAAAATAAAAGGTGTCTGATATTTTAATAATAAAAAATATTAAATGTTAGATAAATTGTAATTCTATAGTCATCGACTTTAATTAATTTTATCTAGCCTATTCTATAATTTTTAGTGAAAAATAAAGGAAACATTATTGTTTGTTAAAGTGGCTACTTCCCAATTCCACTTTTATTTGTTAGTAACTTTTTAGATAGCGATGTTTTATTTACCTAGCAATGAAACTTTTTTCCGATAAAGAAGATCCGCTTTGAAATATATACAATTCCACTTTTTATTATCAAAATTATCAGCATTCTTTAACAGGTGTTAATCTTTCGGTCAAGAAAACTTAAGTGACTGTAGGAGGAACTTCTTCATGTCAGTACTGTGTCATGTTATTCAATACGAGAAACTTACTTCGATATTCTTATTCTTTTATTCTATTCATATTTAGTTCTTGGTATTTTTATATGAATTGATCTACATTGAACTCGATGCAATTCGTATACCCGTTTCTTCTAACATTTTTACTTTTTGTTCAGGGCGTTAGGTAAATCTTACATACGAATGTGTAGAGTCTATTTGAAGAAATTAATTCAACTCTTAAGATAACCAAAACAATTAAAATACACATTTTATTAACTAGGCAGGAGTTAAAATATACATTTTTATGCTTTAATCCCAGCAATTTACTGTTATAAACATGCTTTATTCAAATATTGTAATATTTTTTTTGTAAACGTTATTTTCTTTGATTAATTTTTTTTCTTAACTTGAATGAAAGTGCACTCAAGCGCTCAAGGAATGAATAATTTTTAAAAATCAGCACTACAGAATAGTGATATTTCAAAAATAAATATTATTTACAAGGCAACTTTTAAAAAAGATTCTTCATGTAGAACACTAAAAGAAAAAAAAAGAGATTAAGAAAGGTGTACATGCGAAGCGTGAAGAATTCTTCATAAAATAATTTATTGACTCTAATTTGTTAAATGCATTTGAATTTATGAAGTAATTTTGCCTTAAAATAAAACGGAAATGTTATTTTGAAAAAAATATCCATATCGGAATAGTGACGAAACCTTAATATCATTCACATTTTTGTAGCAATATTTTTTTCATGTAAAATTTTTAGAGAAGGTACCATGTCTTGAATTTTTTCTTATAAAACAACCTTCCTTGTAGGTTGATTAGCTATATTAACGACCCATCTTGAAGCAACGCGAGGACTATTTTAGGACGAACTTCGTAATTTTGAACCGCTGTCAGATGAGGAGGACGGCGCTTGAGCTAGCATCCCTTCTCCAAATCCTCGCACCGTACCTACTCCTCCGTACCATTACAGGCCTTAAACCAACTTGGTAGGCCAGCACGGAGTGGTTTGTGTTCACAACACCAACGGAAGGATGTTCGTTCCCCTATATACGATTTAACGTGTAAAGGGGCCACATACACGCCGGATCTTCAGAGGATTCGGGTTTCGAAACTGGAGCCCTCCAGCTCCGAACCCGAGATCTTATTGCTAGGCCACCGCGGCCCACAAGCTTCTTTGTAAGACACATTGCTCAGATTAATTTCTTCGATAATTTCAGCAATACTCGGAAATGAAAGAAAAACGCAGTTAAAATGAAGCCAAATATTTGCATATCACTTCAAAAGAAAGAGTTTGTTCAATTACGGATTATTAGCTGTTTAATATGTTCTTTAATCTACCCTTGATGTATCTAAAGACAAAAAACAAAAGTATTGCAGCACAATTAAACCCTTCAATACCCTAAAGAAAAAATAATAATTACTACAGAACACTGGAAATTTCCAAATATTAATTTGTAGCTATTGAAGCTATCATAGAGTCTAGGTCTTCATATTGAATGATCAACTTCTTTAAACAAACAATTATCATATCAGAAACCAATCAAACGTCAGTTAGAATCATTCATTCGTTTTATAAGCTCTATCTGCATTACAGACCTTTCCTATTCGGCTTTTTTATCACAATGTTTTTTCTTTACCTCTTGAAAGCTTAAAAATATTTTTGTAATATTTACCTTCTATAAATGGACAAATCTTTAAATTAAAAAAAAATCAATAAACCATCTTTAATGTCATTTTCACAATTAAAGACGAAACGCTGACAAAAGTTGACAAATTGAAATAACTAAATTAATGTTAGCTTCTGTTAAGTGATTTACTTTGCATTGCCTTTTTCGATTTTATTTCCAATATACTAAAGCTTTTCGTATCAACCTTCCAGTAGGTGCACGTGTGCTGGAGATACTTATATCTTGCATTGTATTACATATTTATATCGTGTTGTTTGACAAAAATAAATGCAAATTTTATTTATGCAATCTGTATTTATTAGCTTTATGCTTAATAAAGATCATATAAATAAAAATCGCACTTAACTTTCTAAAAGAACGATTTAAGTATGTACAAGATAAGTATCTCCAGCATACGCGCACCTGTTGGAAGGTTAATTTTGCAACTCAAATAAGCATTAACAAAAATGAACTTGTATAGCTGTCGCAACTTATGCGTAGGGGCAATATCTTGAGTTAAAATTGTAAAATAAAATTCACGTCAAAGAATTTGAATGATCTAAACGAATTACAAAATAGAAAAAAATTAAAGAAGTGTCATAAAATACAAAGAAGTGGTATAAACTTTTATTACAAAATTGTTCAAGAAACAAAAATAAATAAATATTACTTTAAAGACAAAATATTTTTGTAAATAAGGATTCAGACTGAAATAGTAAATGTGCCTGATTCTGTTTTTTAAATAATAGAATAAGTCTAAATGTAAAATTTAAATTTAAAATATGTCTATAGTTTTTTAGTTACTGTATGAAAATGTTTTTGTTTCTAAAACAAGATTTCTTAGGTTACATGTTTCTTAGGTTCTGGATCGAATGTACTATAAAGCTGACAAAATAGAAAATAATTTTACATTTGGAGTTTTGGTTCCTAGTTTTGAAAATATTAAGCTGAAAAGTTTCGCTTTTGTTTTATTTTGGTTTGAGATTCATTTTGTTAGCGGACTACAACAGTTCAATAAAGCAACTATTTTTAATTTTGTTGTCATGGCAATTCATTTGGAATTTCCAAACCTGCAGCAATTAAAGTGTTGGTAACAAATAGAGAAATTAAGAAGATTTTTAAAAATTTGTTCAAGAAAACCTTATTGACGAAAAGTTGTTATTTTTAAAAATATTGTTGCTGGATAAAATTAAAGATAAGATCAATGAAACTGATTTTCAGTAAATAGAATGTCGTTGTTCTTTACAGTAATTTCTGCCATCTGTGGAAGACTATGTAATAGAATAACAAGCTTATCAAGTTAATCATATATCATAGAAAAGCTAATTGTCTTGAAAATAAATTTACATGTATGTAGATAAAAAAAAGAGTTTGATGTTTGTAATCAGTGTGGCATATAAAATATTCTGTAGCGAAATTTATTGACCGAGCGAAGAGATGTCTCCGTTTCAACACAGCCGTTCAGCATTTTGCCTGCCTGTAAATTTGTTTGTTTCACAATCACAACCAAATTCCACGGCCATTGTTCAATTTTTCTTAAAATTTGGCAGAAATATTCCTTAATGCAACAAAAAACGATGTATATGCAAGGGCTTTTATTTTTTGAATTCGTTTTAAGAGGGTGCCGATTAACTGATTTCAATGTTTTAGCGTGTCACTGGCGATTTTGGCACCATAAAAACATTTGAATCGTTTTGGTAAAGAATTTTATAAATACTGATAGAAGCAAACATTTAATTTTAATATTAATAATACGATAGAAAAGACATTAATTTTCTAAATGCGGATAAAACAGATAATTAAAAGTCAATTTGCTAATACTGATGAAAGCAAAGATTTGTGTAAATAATTCGCATTCAAAAGAGAGAGAGAGAGAAAATCATTGTTTTTCATGGTTATGGACGAGTTTTCGTAAGTTGCGGAAAAAGTAGAACTTCCGTCTTACCCATCAACTTCTGGTGTTCATGTTAAGTCAATAGGAATCTTCAAAATTTCAGCACTCTGTTTAAAGATATTAATTAATGTTTAAAGTGTAGTTTTCTAATGTTATGGCTTAAGGATACTTTGAAAATATTAAATTTCACGTTCCTATTGTTGTAGCTCTCTATGTTTACTTAAAATAACAGACTAATTTTGTGGAAAGGTTGCCGTAATTATTCTTTATCGCTCTTTTTGGCTCTTTGTGTACTCAGGAAAGAACTGAATGGAACTTGGCGCTTGATATGGAATCCAATTGGATTTGGCGATGGCTTAAATTGGAGGGTTACTGGAAAACGGAAGTGAACCCTCACCTCCGGAAGTTCTGTAAAACCTAATAAACAAATCAGAAAACTCGTCCATAGCGTTGTTTATTCCTGTTTCGTTCCATCTAATCTTTTTGTGTCTCTTTCTGTGAAAGTTTTCTCAGGCATTCTACAAAAAGGCTCATGTTAGGAAAATTTGAAGAAAACTATCTGTTACTTGAGTAATGTTTTTTTGCGTATTTATCACAATTTTTATATTGTTAAAATAAATACTGATTTCATTATTTCATCAAGATACTTCTGCCATCTTCAGGTGCTTTTGCTTCTGCTAAGTTTATGATAGTTGACCGATCGAAGTGATCTCTGTTTCAACTCTGTTCAGCATTTCCCCTGTCTGTAAATTTGTTTGTTACGCAGATAACAACAAACGCTTTGTTCAATTTTCTCTGAATTTGGCATGGAGGTTCCTTGAGGTTATAAAAAACGACACATATGTCAGAATTTTTTTCATGCCGTTTCAAGATTGTGGCCGTTTTAATGATTTCAGTGTGTTTGTGAGTCAATGGCGAGTTTGGTACCATTAAAACATTTGAATTATTTTGGTATTATTTAGTTTAGTTACATTAACGTCCCGTTTCGAAGTAACACGAGGACTATTTTAGGACGAACCTCGTAATTTTGAACCGCGGTCAGATGACGAGGACGACGCTTGAGCTGACACGGGTTCTCCAAACTTCCGCACTACACCTACTCGTACCATTTAGGGCCTCAAACCAACTTGGTAGGCCAGTGTGGAGTGGTTTGTCTGCACCACACCGTCGGTAGGACGTTTGTCCCCTATATATGATTTAACATGTAACAGGCCCACATACACGCCAGATCTTCAGTGGAAACGGGTTTCGAAACTGGAGCCCTACAGTCCCGAAGCCGAGACGGACCTTATAATTTTGAACCGCAGTCAAATGACGAGGAAGACACCTAAGCTGACGCCCCTTCTCCAACTTTACGCATCACACTAGCGGGAGGACGTTTGGCCACTAGGTATGATTTAACGTGCAACAGGCCCCATACACGGTGTGTCTTCAGGGAAATCTGGTTTTGAACCTGAGCCCTCCGGTCCCGAAGCCGCTATGTTACCGCGGCCTTCAGTTTGGTATTGGCGATATACTTAATTGTAATTTTGTTAATACTAAAAACTGCAGACATTTAATTTTAATTTTGTAAATGCTGATAAGAACAAAGATTTGTGCAAACAATTTGCATTGAAAAAAGTGTGTGAGAGAGATAAGATCATAGTTTTTCCATGTTAAGAGTTGCTTTTTCCTGTTTAGTTCCCTCTAATCGTGCTTTTTTCTTTTTCGAAAGCATGCTTTTCTCTTTTCCGAAAGCATGCTTTTCTCTTTTTCGAAAGCATGCTTTTCTCTTTTTCGAAAGCATGCTTTTCTCTTTTTCGAAAGCATGATTTTCTCTTTTTCGAACGCATGCTTTTCTCTTTTTCGAAAGCATGCTTTTCCCACTATTCTACCCAATTGGTTCATGTTAAAAAAATTGATGACTACATCCACTCTCGAGTGTAAAATTTACTAAACATCTGTTCCAGTACATTTTTATGTAATTTTATTAAGTTAATGTATTTTTTGTAAATATAGGGAGTAAAATTTGAGTACAATATAGGTGTTCAATATTGTACTTTGATTAGTTTAAGACTGTAAATATAACTTAGCAAGGGATATATAAGATAGCGTATTCATGGGGACAAAGAAAGTTCCTCCTTGAGAGACAAATTATGATGTCTGGAAATGCAGTGAAGTAATGGAAACTTTCATGTACGCTAAGTAAATTACTTTTGATATGGATTAGAAAAATTCGCATGTATTTATTATTTCTGTTAAAATAGTTTCATTATGCTGTGTACAAATAAATATTTTGCGAAAAAAATTTCAGTGTAGAAATTTATAAAAAGCCACAAAGGTAATATGGATAAATTATGTTCTTTTGCTGCCTGTCATCTTTTTTCAATACAAACTGGGCAATTAAATAAATCTCAACTAAAATACTTATTATAGTTTTTATTCAAACTTTGAATGCCATTTGCATAGTTCTATGGATGAACACATGTTCTCAAGTCCTCGGAGTATAACAAGTCTTGTCCACATTTTTTCACCGACGGCTTCCAGTTGAGGCAGAAAATGAACAACTTTCTACTGCTAGGATGAGGATAGCTTCCGATATCCTCAGGGCATACAAACCAATCAGGTGTTATTCCTAAATCATCAATAATGCAATCGACATCATCCTCATCGCAGTCCGTGTCAGGAGCTGTTACTTTGGGTCGTTTGGTTGTAGTTGGCTCTTCTGTCGTAGTAGTGGTTGTTTCTGGTTCAGTTGGAGTAGGAGTTGTTGTTTCTGGTTCAGTAGAAATTGGTGTTGTGGTTATTTCTTCAGTGGTTGGATCTGAAATTTCAAATAAAAAGTTTAGTATTACTTTTACTGTTTAATTCAAAAGATACTGTGAAAATGGAACACAGAAGAGAGCATATATTGGAGTGTTCCTTTTTGGTATGATATACGCTGTGAAGATTTATGATACATTAAATATGTTCAATGAACGATAACAAACTTACTTTTACGACTTCGATTTTCTATACTTATTAGAAACCAAAATCTCAGTTAAATACGTACAGTAGATTGCTCAGAAATCAGTTCTTGTAAATAAAGTTTTTAAAATAACTCTTTTAATAGTGCACTAAAAATTAATGAATATATATTACTATGCAAGTTCCTCAATGACAGGAAGCATAAGCCTAGTGGAGGTTTCCCTCACAGGCGTTAGAGGCGGCCGCCTCGTGCCTCGACACTCTAGGGGGCCTCAAAATCTATGTAACATACATCGCACTGCTAAGTCGGCGGCGAATTTACGGCATTGCAGCCTTAATTCAATTCACAGAAAAGTTTCTCTTTTTAAAAAAATAAAACAGTGAATGAAAACAATGGAACGAAGCATTGGGAGGAAATAAGCCTTAGTACATCATTACTGATAAATTACCCTGATGGTCACTCAGGAAACGTGTGCTCTAGACAATGGCGGTTTCTCGCAAAAGCGTTAGAGGCTTCGGCCTCGTGAATCTAGGGGACCTCAAAACTTATTCGACGTGCCTCGTAGAGACAGCGAATTTGCAACGTTAGGTAGGGCTAGGAGGCCACAAAATCCGCCACTGCATAAGCCACAAAGGACACATGCCAAACATAACACCCAAACCAAACATAAACCACAAAGGATCTATTTTCGAATTAAATGGTGCTCCATGATTATTTTCCTGGGGAACGAAATGGAAAGTTCGACGACACGTTTGCGATAGGTTCCATATAACCTGCCAAATGCCAAGGTAAAACTTTAATGGCCACCACGCACAGCCAAGACCGGCTTTGGACTTTCTGCTAAACAGGCCCCATTACATCGCGCTCCATGCAGCAAGACTTCCGCTACATAGGAGCGATTCGTTAGGGGGACGGTGACTGTTAACTAGCCTTCCTCCCTTTATGTACCGTCCAGAGCGCCAAAAACGCTGCTACTTATATGATGATCTCTTACTCTCAAATTCCCTAGATGAGCCTCAAGAAATGGACAAGATGAAATTTGAAAAAGTATCATAATAACATTTTGAATATTTATGAGTGGAAAATGTTAAGAAAATGGACCTGTTAGAAAAAACTTCGATCCAAACCTGCATGCATGCGGAAATTTTACGTTCCGCAAAAGTATTTGGGAGAGACAAAAGATAATTTACCCTCATGATCTGGTTTTCCTTCGCAAGTGACTTCATGTCTCTCACGGCACCTTCTTCTGTGCGAGTTATATCGCCACCCCCTTCTGCATTCTCGGACTGATGGACGACGATCGTGGCATTGATAATACCAGTTACAGTACTGATCGTGATTGTACCGGCCGAAGTTCTCGCGGCAGTTGAATTTAGGATTGGGATCGATCACTTTGTCCTCAGGTTCCTCAGGATCCACTGGAAATTGAACAGGAGATGAAATTAAACAATCAAATCTTATATGATTAGCAAAATTAGAGAAAATCAGATTTCAGTATTGGAATGTACAGTGTACGTTTTACGCGAGAAATCAATTAACCCAAAAACTTTCTTCATAGAAGAATATTTCAGGATGTGTTTAAGCGACAGATATAATTTTTATAATCGAAGTTTTCTCTATATGAAATACTTTTGCTGAAATTGAATGCTGTTATATTATTACATTGAAACGCACTAGCATTTATGATAGGTTAAATGTAATTTGCTGTTCTAGAGGAAGAACTTCCGACGCAATGATTAGGATTACGATTATTTGCTGGATTTCTTAGAATAACCTCCATGAAACAATGGTTACAATTGATAAAATTTAGCAAAATTAATTAATTGAAATTAAAATAAAATAAAAATAAAACAACTCGTAAAATGAAACAACCCGAGGAGAATTTTTTTGTCTCAAACCTCGTTTTTTTGATTCGTGGTCCGATAACAAGGTCGAATCTGATTCTTCAACTCCCATACCACACCAATGTGAGGACATTTGTCCCTTGATGGAATTTATACTAGGTTCACATACATAGTGGATCTTTGGTGGGATGAGTCTTCGAACTCGCAGTGTTATGCTTCTAACCACCAGATAGAATCGGAACACTGCGAGCAGTAGAGGTTGTGAGGATGATTTAGAAAGGATAGGAAAACTGAAAATTCTAGTTAATAAAGTTTCCTCTTTGTATTATTTTATGCGTCATATGTATTGAATTCAGTAGGATTTTTTTATATTTCTTTTTTGCCAGAAGCATGGTTTTTTAAAAATTTTTGAATGTTCTTTTGTGAATTTCTTTTATTTGCAAAAGGCATCTCATATCTTTATTCTCATTTAGCGCCAATAAAATATTCCTAAATACACGGCAAATGTAAAATCAAGTTTTAACTCACTATTTTAAAAAAAGTATTATAACTATGAAAATAAACAGAATCTCATGAAAAACGGAAACATTTCAATTTTCTTTAGAATAATAATAAAAGTTCGTGCCTTCCTTTCGTTGCTGAACACTCAGCTACACGGCAGTCCATTTTTCCCCAGAGATGGTGAAGCACGTCATTTTTTATGTCTGTAAAAGCGTTCGTAATGCGGTTTTGGAGCTCATTTAACTCTTAAATGCCTGATTTTTTAAATATTTGAGTTAAAAATGTTTTTTACTTTCATTTCTGAATAAAACAGGCAAAAAATACGTTAAAAAGTCCTATTTTGTTTTAAATATGCATTACAGTTTGTTACCAATCGACAACAATGGGCTTCAGTTCAGAAAAAAATTTACTTAATATAATTCTATAATATTAAACACAGATGGATTTTAATAACTAATAGTAAGGATAAGGAATTTCCTTCAACATTATAGAATAAAATATGGTATTCTCAAGCGTAGAAACAAATAAAAAAAAGATGCAGTCGCAAGTGTAAAACATGTCTTTTTTTCCATCAGCACTTAGGATGCCATCTAATGTTATAAATTGATTTAATAACATTTTCAGTATGTATTTTAATGGCGATAACAAGAATTAGAGCTTCAGGCTTATTCTCAATATTTTAGAAGACAAAATTGGGCACGTTGCTTTAAGGCAACGCAGGGCATTTAATGATTTACGTAGCTGAAAATTGTGGCCCATACGTGTAGTGCTTTAATAAAATCACAAAGGAAGAAATCAAATATAAGATCGTAACTATAAGATCTGGAGACATTCGGAGCCACCTAAAAAGGGGTAAGTTGCCAGCACAACAGCGGCAAATTCCTCGTCTCTTGATACGATGAAGTCTTCTTTCCTTTCACTGTTTAAAACGCCTATGCGTCCACAGTGTAATTGCGGCATGACAGTTCTCAATAACCTGATAGAATGTCCTGTTTTAACTGATCATCCCTTGCAGCACTTCCAAACGACAACAGTGACTCTCCCAATGTTGCTTGGTAGACAACCACATATTCATCTTTTTTACTTTTTAAAAATCTATTGGTTTTTTTCCCCTTGTTTGGACTCGAATTTTTACCATGGCTTCTCTGACTTAATTGTTAATTTGTAAGTGATTTCCTGACTCATCTTATTTGAATATTTCATTGAATGTCCAAGGATTTTTTTTCGAATTTACCTTACGACAAATAAATACTTGTTTGGCGCAGCATAGCCTACAAACAGGCTCTTGTGCCATAAAACACAAAACAAGCCAAACCAACCAAACCACTGTTTAACGCGAGAATGAGTCTTTGCGGCATCTCGTGGTTAATGTAGAAAAGAGAAAGTATGGAAATTAAAATTCCATATCTGCTTCTTCTTCCTCCTATTGGTATTGAAGACTGTAATTAATATTTTACAATCTATATCATTTCGAAACCCCACGATTGTTTTGTAATATTACCTTGTACTTCGAAAATTTCTTTCTTCAGAGTTCCATGTTTATAATTCTCATTTTTAAACACATTAATTTAACTTGTTTCATGTTTGCACAGAGGGAATTTTGTAATCGATTTTTCCCCTTAATTCTTGTTGCGTTAGAATTTTGAAATTTTGTACACTTGTGTGTTCTAGATGAATTACTCTATTTTGATATTTTCAGAACTTAATTATCAGTAAATCGATTTATTTAGTTAAGATTTTATTCCGTACGTATGGTGCCAACTGGTAGGGAATTTGAGAAAAAAAATCGATTTCAAGATTCTATAACAGCTACAATACTGAAGTTAAAATTAAAGATTAGCCAGTAAAAAATGATTAAAATAAAAATAAAAGGACTCTTCTTCTTAGCACACTAATAAAAGTTTGTTTTTAATATTGTTTTTTGTTAAATTTATTTATTTTGTATATTTTTTTTCCTGTGATATTATATTTTCGTACTTCTACTTAAAAAAAATTGCCTTGAATAAAATATTTTAAAAAGAATTTCTGGATTTCTTTAGATCAGTAATTTGTGCCAAAATGTCCGCATCTTCGTGGTTTATTCCATATAAAGCCTAATTTTAACCAAGAGATTACCATTGCGATTGCTTTGAAAAAGAAACATAAAGACAGAGCACATGTATTGGTGTTTATTTTTGAAATCAACAATCTAAAACGTCAAATGCTTATTAAGTTAAATTTGTTATGCCAGATATAAATTTTTGATGCTAATTTAAAACGTTAGTCGCCATTACTCGCATCCGAAATTCGAAACATCTATTTAATTAGATGACTCCTTCTCTGCTCTCTCTTAACTACGATTGTGGAAGTGTCATTTGATAGTAGGTATAAATTGTATTTGATCGTTTTTGATTCATATAGCGATTAACGTGTTGACTAGAAGGACAAATTAATATCATATCAATACTCAAAAATAATACCTTGTCCAAGAAATCTGAATTAATTTACTAACTTTGAAAAATAAGTTAATACAGCTTCATGCATGTTGATAAATTAAAAGTTATTAGAATTTTTTTCCGATATTTTAGTATTCTAGTAGCTAAATATTAAATTCTTTCGATCTATCGATGAATTTTTATGAATTTAGTTATATTCAAGCAATGAAGATGACATCATAGCAATTAATTTTGTTTTGATTTAATATAGCATATGAAAATTATTACCATTTATGCATCTTCCTTAAAAAACAGCTAAATTCTTTAATTTTTGTTCAGATATTTCAAAAGTTATTTTATTGTTGCTTAAGTAAACAACTTTAACATTTACTTACGATCGGGATGAATTCTGCTTCCACATGTCACTTTATGTTCAGGTTCGCATGTCCTCTTACGCTCGTTGTACAGTTTTCCTTTCTGGCAGTGCTGTATTCTGTATCTCCTGTTGTCACATTTATAAAAAGCACCGCAGTCTCTTTCGTGGGGATATTTTCCACTGCTTGACGGGCACACGAATACTTCTGGCTTGATGGTTGGACGCTGCTTGTCATCTGCAGGTAAAATAATCTAATTTATGTAGTGCTAGAGGACAGCTATAAAGGCTCTAATTAGCATCTTGATTAATGGTACTAAACCAGTATGGTGGGAAAATGCTAAATTTATTATTAGTTTAAAATTAAATGTGTAATAAAAAAGAACAGATTTATGTAGTCTTAGAGGACTCCTATAAAGGCTCTAATTAGCATCTTGATAAATGGTAGTACAGCAATATGAGGGCAAAATGCTAAATTTATCATTCGTTTAAAATTGAATATGCAATAAAAAAAAGAGCGGATTTATGTAGTCTTAGAGAGTTGCTATAAAGGGTCTAATTAGCATCTTCATGAAGGGTGTACTAATACAGTATGCGGGTAAAATGTTAAATTTATCATTAGTTCATCTGGAATCTGCAGGAAAAATAATGGATTTTTGTAGTCTTAGAGGGTTGCTATAAAGACTAATCTTAGTATCTTAATGAAGTGTGCTAGAGTATTATGCGAGTAAAATGTTTCATTATTGTGTCTGGAATAGTATACTGTAATAGATACATCAAATTAAATATGATCCCAGATAGCAAAAAAGGTTGCGGAAAGGTTGCCATTTCACTTTCCATAGGCTGTCCGCGAAAACCGTTTAGGAAACCATTGCCGTAAGGTTTACATAGGAAAGCTTTTTATGAACTACCTCACCGACAAGGTTTGAACGACGAGTCTGCGAAAGCATTTCCGCGTAAACTGTTTCGGAAACCATTGCCGAAAGGTTTACATAGGAAAGCTTTTCATGAACTACCTCACCGACAAGGTTTGAACAACAAGTCTGCGAAAGCATTTCCGCGTAAACTGTTTCGG
Organism: Araneus ventricosus; assembly: GCA_013235015.1. Taxonomy (NCBI): domain Eukaryota; kingdom Metazoa; phylum Arthropoda; class Arachnida; order Araneae; family Araneidae; genus Araneus; species Araneus ventricosus. The sequence goes on along the minus strand of BGPR01001144.1, from coordinate 105,475 downwards.
AAACAATTCCCGCAAAATTGACGTAAGAAAGCTTTTTATTAACCACCTGTCCTATCGTGTGTAGCCTCGTCCGGTATAGTGGTTACTGCGTTTGCTTTCCACCTCTAGGAACGCGAGTTCGATCCGCGGCTGAGAGGAATTTCACGTTTTGTCACAATCTACAATCTAATCGTACAAGTAAGTTCAGTTAAAAATTAGATTAATCACACTAACTGAAATTAATAATTGAGATTTCCAATTAATTGACATTCCAGATGACGTCAGAAGAAGGGGAATAAAAAAGGGGGTTGGGCCCCTCTGTTTGGCTTTGAAGGAGGTGAAAAAAGAGGGTTTGGACCCCTCTCTTTGGCTTTGAAGAAGGGGTGAAAAAAAGGGGGTTGGACCCTTCTGTAAGATTACGGATTCGGAGGGGGGAAGGGGAGCTCTATTTTGTCCGCCGAAGGAGGGCTCTTAACAACCTTTTGAAAGGCCTGAAACAAGCTTGTAATAAAAGCTTGGAGAAATCTTACTGACAACCTTTTGAAAGGCCTGAAACAAGTTTGAGGAAAGCCTAAAACAAGCTTGTAATAAAAGCTTGGGGAAATCTCACTGACAACCTTTGGCATGAAACAAGCTTGTAATAAAAGCTTGAGGAAATCTTACTGAAAACCCTATAGAAAACCTTGTTTCTTGTTGACTAGCGAACCTTTCCGCTTACCTTGCCGAAAGGTTCAACCCTTGTCATGGAAACCTTTGTGACAACCCTTTACCCTTGCCGACGACAAGGTTTCCAAAGCCTTTCAGACAAGCTTTCTTTGCTGTCTGGGATACCTAGGGAAAAATTGCTTCCTGATTGCTGTATTTTTTTAAATGTGAAGAGTCTTGTTGTTTCATAACTGTAAATTATTTTATAACCATCGCAAGCTTGGAAGTAAGTTACAAAACACTAATTGAATAAACGGGGAATTCCCTCCCCCTCGACCTTTTCATATACGTACGACGAAATCCGTAAGTATTTTGACAACTTCTTTTCCCATATTGGCGAAAAGAATTTTTGAAATGTCTCCCTTAGTCTATAATTAATTAGCCTTGCCTCTCATAGTCTATAATTAATTAGCCTTGCTTCTCATGATCTATAATTAATTTCAATGAAAATATATATCTGATTAAAAATATATATAATATTACAAGCGAATGAACGAATTAAGTCGGAGGATAAAAAGGATTATGTTTCGATGACTAATATTTCGAACATTATCTTTTTCGTTACAAATACAGTAAAACCTATGTATAACTGTAGGGACCTAGAAAATATATCGTTATAGACTGTTTTAGGATTTACGCATCCAATGCTTATGTGCGTGTGCATGTATTTATAGGCTAACAAATTCTACAACGCTTATTGATTCATCTTACAAATACCATATAGCTGATATAAAATTGTACTTTATAAACATATTGATTGTACAATCTTATATATTACAATAAAATTTCATATTTAAGCTTTTTCAGAACTTCAAAATGAAGGTGCTAACACATCAAAAACGAATTTCAAGGAACAAGTGGTCAGTCCTATTGGCTAAATGAAAATGAACAGGTTTATGTCCACCAGAAGTCGGAGCAACGAACATCTGCACACATTCCAGTCACTAGACTTCCTCCCGGATCTCCCTGCTATAAAAGGATGCAGTTTCTCTCCCTCTATCCCTCCGATTACCATGTTATCTGACATTCTTGAGTAAGATAACATGGGATATGGTGCCATTTTCGAAGAAGAAAAAAAGATCGGGATTGTACTGTAGCAACTTTCCAAAGAGGTACAATTATCGTTACAGACAGGTGAGTCTAAAAAGTGATTATCGTTGTAGGCAGGTCCAAAATATATTGAGTAAAGAGGAATTCTACCCGTACAGAAAAAAATATCATTATAGACAGGTTTATCGTTATAGAGAGTATCGTTATACACACGTTTCACGGTATATGAAATTTTGGGTTTGAAGTATGTTTCATCGACATCAAACGATTTTTTAAAAACACTTTTTCTCTAGTTAATCGGGTAACAGGGACGTTTTGGGTCTGAATGTGTGCTTTCCGCCCTTGTCGTTACTCCAGCCAACATTCCGTGTCATTGACAAAATTGTAAAATTTTCAAAAAAATCCTAGATATCTTAATGGCAGTTTGCTTCTGACGTGGTGGTCTCGTGGCAAAATCTCAGCTTTGTAATAGGAAAGTCTAGGGTTCAGATTCGATACCATGGAAGAACCTCCTTGTATATAGGCTTTGTGCGCGTTAAATCTGTCTAGGGTCAAAATCCCGCTGATTTCGAGAGGAAGTTTGGACAGGCAGGTGCTGGCTTAGATGTCGTCTTTGCCATCTAAGCAAAGATTAAAATTCCGAGGTCCGTCTCAAAATAATACTTGTGTACCTTCAAAGCGAGACGTTAATGTAACTAAAATTGTTGTTTTATTAAAAACCTTAAATATAATTTTTGGTGTGAAATTTCCTGCTTCTTTAAATGACGATATTAATGTTTTAGAAAAATGCCTATTTAAAAAAAATAAGTGCAAGCATTCTTAATTTTACAGTTATTTTGTTAATGCAAATAAAAGCTACTATTTATAGGCATAATCATTTTTGCATTAGATTTTTAATGCTTTAAAAAAAGAGAATCCTGTCGAGTTTACTTTGAGGGAATTTTTCCGAGGACAAAAATCGAAATCCACAAACTGTGTGAAATGCAAACATGTTCACGAGTTTATAGGTTTCGAGTGACTTTAAACTTCTTCACAAGATATGAAACGGATGCATAAACTGGAAAGTTTTTCATTCTTATTGAATTTTATTACTATCACAATTTTTCCGAAATATTATATACAGTAAAGGCACCGTTTATACGTTTCTCAGCTGTACGTCGTTTTATTACAGTCCCGATTCCTTCCCAACCATTGTAATGATAAAATACTTCGTTTATACGACGCAAAGCTTCGGTTAAACGTCTTTTCCTCCATTCTAAATTTCTCAAATTTTCTGCCTTAGTCATTAGGAGGAAAGCTTTCTAGAGAGCAAGGGGTTAACAGCCTTTTCCTTCCTGCCATTTCGAAATGAAGGCCTACCTGTATGCAAAAAACTTGTATAAAATAAGAAATGCATAGATGCTATTCAATATTTGCAATAAAGGTATGGTTTTTCTCAATTTCATGGTTAATGTTTAATTTTAAAATTATTATTTCCATACTGTGCAGTAATATCCTAAGAAATATTCAAAATTATTACTCTTACATGCATTTTTTGCATTAGTAGCATTAAATTTGCAATAATCAAAGTTTTTAAAATTAAAATTTCGTTTATACGTCTTTTCATTTATATGTTTTACTCTAGTCCCTTGAAAAACGCATAAACATTACTTTACTGTATGTGTTTCGGCTTCAGTAACCATTTGCATACTGTTGGCGATAAAAACAAATTATTTGACAGACCATGTAATCATTATCCCCTATACTGATGAAATTTCTTAAATAATTTTATTCATAGAAAATCATTGAAGCTTGCTGCCAAATATCATAATGCTAAAAATAAGAGATGATCGAGCCTGACTTAGCCGGTGCAGGTGACGAAAGTGACGCACGTACCATTTGGGTCAATCCTCTTATTGCAGTCGACATTTCCACGATCAGCACACTTCTTGTTGCAGTTGTCGAACAACATTCCTTCTGGACACATAAATAAACGCCCCCTCTTATTTTGACAACTGTAATAAAGGTGGCAGTAATATTCGTGTTGGTGGAGACCACTCCATTTGGGGCACTTGTAGTTGATTCTGGCTTTTTTCTCCTCGCTGCTACCTGTGGTAAATAAAGTGGAACATTTCACAATTAAGTAATTTCAGCAAGAGTTTTAAAAGGAAAATATTTTTAAAATCAGGCACATTTTAGATTTAGATTTAAAAAAAATGTTTTTTAGCAATGATGGTTAAATTCATCTATAATATAAAACAGAATTTCCATGCGTCTTTTTGTCTGTCAAGAACTCTTTCGAAACTACGAACAACAATGACATGAAATTTGCACATGCGATTCTGGTGTCTATTTCTAGGTCAAGTATGATATCTTCAACTTTCAAAAATAATTATTTCAAAAGATACTTAATTAAGTACGGTAAATGATTATAACAGTGTTTTTTAAATAAAAATCCTTATATTAGGGAACTTAAAATGGCTACAAAAAAATTGAATTTCCGGTGTATTTCCAGTCGGGTACAGGAAATCTCAGAAGAAGAGAAAGTCATCATCGCTTAGGATCAACAAGTGACTAAAAATATTGTATATAGCCAAGTCTTGAAATAAATTTGTGATAACAGGGCTAATATAATTAACTGACTGATATAGTTAACGTAGCTAAGGATGAAAATATTTTGAAATATAAGTATTATAACATTTAAACTTAATAAAACAGTTTTTCCGTGCATCGTCTTTCGCCGATTTTCATTCGTTCGTTGTCTCCTGTGTCGTCTAACCCCTCGGCCAGCAGCCAAAACCCTCTTTTTTTGTCTCTGTACTTTGAACCACCTGACACGTGTCTAGTAATCCTTTCATGTCCCCGTTATTGATACGGCTACAACAGAAGTTTTTTATTGCCTTGATCCGAAGTACCATTCTCTTCTTCTTGGTGTTTGTGTGTCGACAGGTAAAACGCCGTATATTTTTGCTTTATATATTTCCGCTTGCTTTTCTCCTCAGGTTCTTTCACTTCCTTAGGAATGGGACATATTCATATTGAATGACTTTACACTCTCATTAGGATCATTTAAAAATTTCTGGAAAGTAAACGAAATATCGCATTGAGAGAGTAATTATACTAACGTCATTAGATTGCTGTGCGTGCATTTTCGAAGGTGTGTATCTATGAAACAAAATCGAAATTAAAATTTCTGGCTTTATATTAATGTTCAAAGAAAGCAAAATTTTTATTATAACTTTAACAGTGGCAAAAACACGTGAGTGACGGATTTGATGAGACAATAAAATGGTTTAAATTTAATTGCAACAACTGAAAGCATTTTTACAAAGTGTGTTTAAAGTGAATTTAAAAAAAATGTTAATATTAAAGAAAAAAATTACGGCAATTGGATTGGGATAATTAAAAAGCATCATTGATAAATACTGTCGACCACATCAGGTTACTTCGAGTATAGTACGTGACATAATGATTATGAGAGACGACCATAATAACATATTTTCCTACTTAAGTTAGAACAGCTTAAGGACTTTTTGTATTCTGTTAAAATAATCGATTGCTGGTGCCTAAATTTAAATACTTGTTCTCTATCTGTAACCACGTAGCGCTTTCTCCTAAAACTGATATCATACACCCTATTTACATGGTTACGACATAACTTGCCTATTTCACGCCTAAATATTTGATAGAACTGAGGTTATGACACCGGTCCAATACGGCGTCCCTCCCCTATTTCTTTCATTTTTTTACTGATAAAATGCTTGTCGGAATAATTTGGAAACAATCTGGAAAATTCAGGCACAATCAGTCTATTCAAATGTTTGAATTAGTTACATTCAGATCTAAACACCAGCGATGTGGTTTAAAAATTTAAAATTATCGTTTTTGTAAATATTTTTCCATTTTCGAAAAAAATAAATATTGTCGTTAGACATTTGATTTTGGTTATTTTGATCAAAGTTTCGTACAATAATATATTCTTTATGAAAATTGCTTTTTTGAAAAACTGGCACATTCATTTTCAATTTAACAGTTAAAGAGAAAAAAATGGTATATTAATTAGTGCCAGCAGCACCTGTTATCATCACTTTTTTCATAAAATCCTCTGGAGGAGAATGACGTTTTTTCTATCAATTTTTGCGAAAGGATTACTAAGCATTCATCACCATGAAAAAAATGAAGTTGATTGATTGATTATGAACTTAATGTGACCTTGTTTTGCACTGTCAAAGCAATGCGAAAGTTGAAGGTAATAAGTACTTAAAGGAGCGGATTGGCATTTTCATATGAAATAATATATGAAAAAGGAATACCCCTGATGTCGATGGATTTTCCGAATTTCAGAGTCTCATGAAATTGAATGAACACTTGCTTTCTTTATTCAGATATCGTGAACGCTTTATTAGAGAATGCTTAATATTTGGCACACAGGTAGTCTTAAAGGTGACTCAATGCACCTTGAAGCCTGAATTTTAAAATTCAATCTAGAATTTTTTAAATTTTTATTTAATGTTTTTTGCTGTTTTGCGTCATTTTCGACACGTTTACGGCTGTAGTATTTTTTCTAATGATTGTTGAAAAACAATCAATGTACCATCGGATAGAACAAACAATTTTCTTTCTAATGAAATTTGTTTTAAGCTTGAAACGCAATTTACTGAATTTTGAGAAATTTTAAAAAATAGCCAGTTTTACGGACGAAATTTTGTTTTAGTATTTAAATTTACTGCATCCGCCGTTCTTATAGCGTTATCTTTTTCATTTTTTAGGTAATGAATGGAATATTACCCCTGATTTAAAACAAGAACGGTTAAAATATCTTTTATGGGTGGATTTTAATTATTTTTTTTCTGAAGTGTTAAAATATTTTCGCTCTGTTTTTTTCCTCCGTAATTCTTCGTAAACAAGGTCGCGGTGTTATATTCCAGCATGCATTTTGTCGAAACCGCGTGACGTCATAATCCCTTTGCGAACTTTCAGCGAAGTTTTGCATCGATATTCGCTTCGACCGATCATTCTTTTAATTTGCTTGTTTTTATACTTTTTAATAGTCGACTGATATCTTTAGTTTCAGAAGACTGGAAGAATATGAAATCAATGAGCTATTTACATATTGTGGCTTCTAAGTTTAAATCTGAAGTGGAAGATTTAATCTCTTTTTTTCTTCTTCTCTGATTCATTTTGGATATATTTAAATGCCATATTTTGTAATGATTTGTTTTTCAAAAATTTATTTTACAACATTGTGGGCTTTTTAAAAAAATGTTGAAATTGATGATACAACGGGCAACGCCGTGCGCGTACTGCTGGGAATAAATAAATATTACTTGATTAGGCAAGATAATGGAAAAATCTCAGTTTTTGCTTTTTTTCATAATATGTAATATCTAGGTGTCCTTCGATAGAAAACGATACTATAATGATTTGAAAAATGTGTGATTGTTTTAAAATAAAACGAAAAACGCACTTAAAACTTTTTTTATAATTGTTATGCTGAATTTTAAAAAAGAATTCGGTTGTTTATTTATTTATTTTTTAACTTTTCAGCAATACCCAAAGTTCATCCAACTCGTATATGAATGGAAATACTGAGATTTTGCGTTCCTGAAATTTAATAAGGGGATTATTTTTATGCAGAAAGAAGATTTGCGTGTGAACATTCAAGAGTCATTTTATAGAAGAGACCTTTAAAAACTCCTAACTAAAAGTCAAAATTTTCGACATTAACACATTTATTTTATTTTTCCAGAAACATTTTCTGTTAAATTTCTACTGATTATTATATTCTGCATTGCTTAATGCTACGTATCTTTACGTAATATCTGAAAAATAAATTTATTTTACTCCAAAAGCTATTAAACTTTAAGAATTTATCTCAAAGAATTTTTTTAAGCTTACAGATATAACAAGAATTAATTTCTAAATTAGGTTCACGATAAAATTAAATTAGGTTCTGCGCAAATTAAAACTTAATTCTCTACTGAAGGAAAAAAAACATCATTGTTGCTGCTCGATAGTATTATTAGAAATGAAATGAAAATTATACTACTCGATACTCGGTGGTATTATTAGAATGAAACGGAATTAAATTTCTTACCAACAGTTTTCTTGCGTTTTCCACAGTTCACTTCTTTGGTTTTGAGGCACTGCAACTTTTCAGCATCAAAGCGATGTCCTTTAGGGCATGAAACGAGGCTGGCTTCGAAGCCATCAAATACATAAAAATACTGGCAGAATTTCTCATGGGGCAAAACAATTGCATCATCTGAAATCGTTGGTCTGTTCTTGGATTCTTTGGAGCTTTTCTTTTCTTTGGACTTCTTTTCCTTAGAATGGTCATGCTCTTTTGACTTCTTTTCCTTAGACTTCTTTTCCTTAGAATGGTCATGTTCCTTTGACTTCTTTTCCTTGGAATGGTCATGTTCTTTTGACTTCTTTTCCTTAGACTTCTTTTCCTTAGAATGTTCATGTTCTTTTGACTTCTTTTCCTTAGACTTCTTTTCTTTAGAATGTTCATGTTCTTTTGACTTCTTTTCCTTTGAATGCTTCTCATGAGACTTCCGCTTATAAAGATTGTTCATATCTGAATCCAGAGCGCCATCCTCAAATGACTCAAGCGAATCAATATCTTCTGACAACTCATCTTCATCTTCGGCTTCATTACTGTATGATACAGCATTAGCGTAAACTGGAAATATTAAGAAAATTATTAATTTTCAGATTCACATTGCAATATATTGTTCTTGTCGTGACAAAATAATGGAAGCGAATTACAAAAATGGAAACATTTAAAACGGCAATTTTTCTTCTTTTTTTCCATTAAATTCCCGATTAAGAGAAAAAAGTACTAAAGAGACTACTTTTTTCCCCTTAAACTTGCCAAGAGTTGCCATTAATTCCCGCAGAGGTCTAAATTTCAAAAAAAAAAACTTTAGTTAAAGTTACATAATTAACCAGAGTGTATCAAAAATGTAGAACAGAAATTCACGAATTGACATTTTCTCATTTTCCTTTAAGAAGCTAAATCTTCTGCGGTTTGAAATGTTAAAGAGCAAAGTGAAATATAATAAGTTTTTCTCATAATTCGGCAATTTAACACAAAATAATATCTTGCGTGTATAAAACTATTTTCTGTATTTCTGTCATCCAAATTTTAGATAAATGTATATATTTTCAAAATTACATATTAAATGACTTTTCTTGATGGAAATGTTTTGTAAAAAGTAAACAATGCAAATTAATCTATATAATTTAATATTTATAACAATAATTATAATTGATTAATCTATTTTTTGAACATATTTTGTAATACTCTTGTAATATAACGCAATACTAGAGATAACTGTGTCAAGAATTGCCCTGTTGTCATTCTGTATTTGATGAAAAATCCACAAAGCAAATAAGCATTTAACTTTAGGAACCGTCCTTTTAATGCAACTAGTTTTTGAATTTTTAAAATTATGATTCGTTGACAAAACTGTCTTAAGGCCATGAAAATATCAACTGAATTGTTAAAAGAGCATTATTTTGGATGTTATATCAAAAAGAAGAATTGTATGAATCACCTACTAAAAGTATGTTTATTCTATTACGTTAATAATAAATATATTGATTATCACACACACACCTAGACTAAGTGGAATCAGTGGCAACTGTTTATTTCTGCACAATGCGAGAGAATAATCTTAGAACGAGAATCTTCAAAGTTCTAATAGGTTTATTATGAGTGCTTGTTAAAATAATTCAAAACTTGATAGATGAAATTTTTATATTAATAATTGTTTTCTTGATAAATATTTATGTCGCGTAATTCCTTACAATCGTGCATGTTGCAAGTTATTCTGTTGACTTACTAAATGCAGGCCTGATCGTCGATAGAATGCTTGATTAAAGATTGGATCTTGGATAAATTATAATATTTCTTATTGTTACCTTCAGAATCACTCTTAAAATATATAATGCTTAAGAATGTAGAGTTGCCAAATTCGGAGTTATCGCATAGATTCAGTTTCAAATGTGTTTTCGCTGAGTATTTTGAAATAATTGCTTCACTAATTTCTCAGACTGTGAATTCACTTAATATGTAGACTTATTGTACTATATGCTCTCAGGGAATTTTTAAATGAGATGCTTCTTGACATGTAACGCTTTAAAAATATTCAAAGCTCGTTTAAAAGAAAAACCTTATTTAAGTGTTTTCTCACGTGTGCTGAAAACTGAATGGTTAATAGTAGTTTTAAAAAGCGAGGAAAAAGGAAAGTAGCAACTTAAAATAAAGACAACTTTACGTGTTTAGAATTCTAAAAAAGAAATTACAAAGGCAGCATTCAATGCGAAGAGCCCAAGGATTTTAATGTTTTGGATAATAATTTCGAAAGATACGTCTGTGTTATTAAATCAAACATGATGTCTGCAGAATGAAACAAAGTTTGAAATTTCACTTAGATCTTTCTTATGTCTGCAGAATGAAACAAAGTTTGAAATTTCACTTAGATCTTTTTTATGTCTGCATTAAAATAAAAAAAGAAGACAACAAACTTCTATTTTTTATTGTATTTTATTTTTACAACAAAAGGAGGCTTTTATGTTCGCCAAGGAGGAATGTTTTCTTCGAAATTAATGAATGTTTCAAAGTAACCTTCATATTCAAGAAAATTATTATTTTTTTTACCAACATGATGCATTTTTTTCTGGAGCTCTGGATTGAAAACCAAAAATATGGAGATAAAAAAATTTGAATCATTTTGTGGCATTTTTTCCACTATGATTTTTCATTGCAATATATAGATTGGCTGCAGTCATTGAAAACTCTCAAGTATTACAGGAATATTGTGATTGGATTCGAAATGGTAAATATGCAGAATTAGTAGGAATTACGTTTCCTACAGATTTTGCATCCATATAAAGTTCTTTCATATCCTTGAAACAAGCAATATTCTTCCATTTAAAATTAAACGTTTTCTCTGATGGGATTTCAAAACCAAACGATCCCGTGTTAACTTTTGTTTGCGAGAAATTTTGATGCATCTTGAACGGAATTACTGTTGATGATAAATCGTGCGCGGACTGAAGGATAACAATGAAGGAAAGAGATTTGTTAATCTGCATACTGATTTAAACTGAAAAAATTAATTGTTTTCAAAAAGAGGTTTAATCACTATTATAAAAATTTGAATTAAAGTATTAATTGAATTAAATAAATTGAAACTAATAACGTAGCATTCCAAGGAGAAAAAGAAAAAGGAAACAAAATCGTAATAATAATGCTTAAAACTGAATTAATTAGCAATAATAAACAGAAGTAAGGGGAATATAGGAAAATAAATAATCTATAATGATCAAACCGATTTAAATATTTTGAAGATATAACAGAAAATAAATGCATAATAACCGAATAGAAATTATAGGAAAAACTGGAATTCGAGATGAGCTTTCCACAAAGATGATTCGAAAAAGAAGTTGAGTTTGCGGGAGGGAGGAATACCGCAGTTTATACTGTGTTGAATTTAAAAAAACGTCATCTAATTAATCTTTATGATGTCTTAAAAATCTTCTGAATATAACCAGGCAATATTTCTTAAAAATACACCTATTAATTACTTCTAAGTAAGTTAAATATTTATAATTTTTTTATTCAACAGAAAAAAGTTAGTGTCACTTGTTTGTTTCAAATATGTCTTGAATTGAAAGAAAAAATTCTTTTAAATTTACAAGTTGGTGGTATCAGATAACTTTCGTTAAAATTTAAAAATATATACACAATTTCTTAAGTACCAGTTACGTTGTATTGTCAAAGCAGGCATTTTGAATTAATTTTGAAAGTAACATTTTCATTTATGGGATATCGAACCAGATGGTTCAAAATCATATGAAACAATTTGTGTGGAACAACTGTAATCTATCTTTAAATATTTTTTTTATATTTCCTGAACCAGCTAACTGGTAATTTACTTTTTTTTTTGGTTATACAAAGACTTTTTTTGCATATTTCTGCAAATACTAAACAGTCTTTACAAAAGGTAATCTGTAACTAACAAAGAAAAAGTCATGTAGCGTTTTCTCTACTAAAATTATATTGAAGTCATTATTATAAATGTTTGTAACCATTATTCTAAGGATTCTATACCTAAAAAATAAAATTTTTACAAGAAAAGCACACATTAATTTCTCTAAATAGGAAAAAAAATCGTACCTGCTATAATAAGCAGCACGCTTAAAATTAGTAAACGTCGCATCGTTTTAGCAGACAGCAGTGGTCAGCTAAGATTGAAGCTTACAAGAAACAGCGAGCGAAGATGTGCCACCTTTTGTACTGGCGTTGCACGACCTCTCTTTGATGGATCAAACAAATATTTATCGCTGACGCATGAAAACTTCATTTTTTTCATTAAAACTTATGGCCATTTTCTCACGACGCTTCTAAAAACAACGTGCAGATGATCTACCACTGATATGATATTGAAAGTAAAATAAAATAACTATTGAAATAGAACATTCTCAATAAAATGTTTCAACGTAGTTTATAGGTTAATATGCAAAATATGTGTTTCCGATTAACAGTTTATGATCTGCCTGACTAACTGATGTTAAGCAATACTAGGAAGAAAGTCCTCCCTCTATCTCTCAGAGTCTCAGAGACTAGCGTTTCTCAATCTAGAAATGCAGTTTCTCAAGGGGAGTCAGTACCTTGTTCACTCTAAAAAAAATGCGATTTTTTTTTATTTTTATATATTTGAAATCTCCATTTCAAGACCTTTCTAACGATATAAGTATTTTATTCGTGTTCATATTAGAAGTAAAAAAATAATTAAGTTAAAATAAACTTTAGAGAAATCTAAGCAGATTAATGTAACACAAAATCTTTAACTTGAATTATCTCAAAATGGTATTTTTGAAACTGCGTGTACCTTTTTATCAAAATGTACTTTATATATGCTCTTGACATTTTTACCACCTATTCTATACATATAAATGTATATACTGATGTGAAGCTTTTTCTGATTTTCCAAAAATAATTCTTTATAGTTCTGATCTCGTGTTCGATAACGACATTTTTAAAAAAATCATAGTGACATTCAGTTAAATTTAACAAAACAAAGCTATATTTATGTAAGGGTTTTACTTCAGTATAGAGATAAATGTTTACTTAAACTGTATAAAAAATTTCAAACATGTATCTATAATAGATTGTGAGAAAAGGTACATAGAAAATGGTCAATTTGACATTGGCGGTATAGGGGGTACTGACTTCCCTTTTTAAGTGATTTAACTTATGTGTATAAGAAAAATTTCTCCTACATGGATATTTCATATTAGGGTGTCTTAATCTTCTAGTTATAAATTGTTCAATAATTACAAATACATTTGTCACAATATGCCCCATAAGAATTTAGTGTCCTTGAATTCTACACACAGGATCGAATTTTGCAACTATTAAAACAATTACAGCAAAAATTTAAAGTAACTAACCAGTTGATTTGTCAGTAATCTTTCGTTATCGAAAGTTTAAGAAGGTAGGATGTAATTTAGAATCGTTGGTTTAGTTTAGTTTAGTTATATTAACGTCCCGTTTTGAAGCAACGTTTAGAATCGTTGGAATACTTGGTAATATTCTGATCTTATCTCCATCGGATTGGATCGCATTGATATAATACCTATGAGAAATGTAAATATTTAAAAACAGTGATATCCTTTTTGATACCTTTAGATTCAAATTCAGATGATTTTGTATTAATTGAGAAAGGCGATTCCAGATTCCTTCCCCCAAATTTCAACTTACTAAGATTAGTTGAAAATTTTATCGAAATATTTGGTTATTTGTTTCACTTTAGTAAGTTTTCAGTTTGTTTATTTTGGTTGAGTGTTAAGTACTTTTGATATCATTTTAGGATCAGGATCAAATATATTATATTTGGCATAAGTGCTCTATTTCCTTCCGTTCCATTATTTTAAAATTCCGTTATTTTTAAAAATAAGTAATAAGAAAAGATAAAGCCAGAAAAGTCCAACGAAAAGTTCAAAATTGGACAGTGGGAAAAGGCTTCTTATGTTTCATATTAAGAATGATTATCTTAAATTATTCCAGTTTAGATATCATGCGAAATTTTTCTATCAAGAAACTAGATGCTGTATATTATGAATAAGTTTAAACTCTATATTCAACTCGTATGTTGTTTTATTCAACAATTGTTTTTGTAAACAACGATGCGTTTCCATAATTCAAAAATTATTCTGAAGAAACATTTTACAACTACAAACTATGTAACATCCAAAATTGTAGGACAAAAATAAGATATAAAAGAAATCTTATAATTAAAAACATTATCTTTTCACTTTAATTTCAATTTTTGAGTTTAGTGAAACTTTAAAAGTGGTTACTAAGAGACATTCATCGTTTCTTAAGATTCATCTTTTTGGTGCTCTGATGTCTTTATATCTCTAATGTTCAAGATTAATCTAAAAGCACAAAGAATGCAAAAATAGGATTTTTTGAGTAGTTAAACTGATGAATGCAATGCTCTCAAGTAATATTAACATAAATGAATAAAAAAATCAACCATTTAGAAAAGAACAGTTCAATTTTTTTAAAATTAAACGACATCTTTTCAACTATCATAAAAAGATATAGCTGAATAAGAGAAAAAAGAAGAAATAAATTAGAAAAGTAGAAATTAATTGCTTGAGGAAATAATTTCATTTGGTATAGAAATAAGTAACACTTAAAATGACAGCTCGAGTCTAGAATAAGAAAAGTTTAGCGCTCCTATCGTGAAATGTTCAAATACCGTAATTATGCTCTTAAAAGGAACTAGCATTGAAATGATCCAACATTCAATTTTATTGCAGTTTTCCTTGTCAAAATTATTTTAAATGTTTATTTACTTTCTTGAATAACCTTAGTTAGATTTCTTTTTTTACTGTTAGAAAATTTTCCAGGACTAATGGTTTGAACATTTTCTAATAAAATCGAT
>BGPR01001144.1:22751-90781 GCA_013235015.1 Araneus ventricosus | reverse complement strand
TTCAATTTTGAAATATTTGCATATAATAAAGATTTAGTTCAATTTTGAAATATTTGTCGTGGAATCTATTCTTTAGCCGGTTCCTTATTTAAGAAAGAAAGAGAGAGTGAGAAAAAAAAAACAAAGGTGTACCCGGAAGAATGAAAAATAATTACTACAAAACACTTGAAGTTATCAGCTGTTAATTTGCAGCTGTCTAAACTATCATAGATTCCATGCCTTCAGCTGAATGTTCAACATTTTTATAGCTAATAATAATCATAATAATAATCAATCAAATATCAGTTAGAATCAATCATACATTTTGAAAGCACTATAGGCTTTATAAAATTTCCTATGCTACCTTCCTATTACAAATTTGTTTACCTCCGATAAATTGAAAATTATTATTGACAATTTTTTGAATTAAATAATAATTTACAATTCATTCAATAATTTAAGGACACTCAGTGAAGCGGTAGAAAATTTTATCAATATATAATAACAATAATATAATGTAATTAACATAACATTAATTGATATAATGTTTTATTAACAGAATCTTTGATATTGCTTCCACAATTAAAGATGAAATGTTATGAAAAGATAAATTGAAACAACTAAATTAACATCATTTTACTCTGTTAGGTAATTTGTTTGTATTTATTATTTCCATTTTATATCCAACTAATATAATTTTAACAACATATCATTAATTTTGTAACTTGAATACAACATTTACAGATGAATAGACTTGTTTCAGCTGTCCTAAATTATGTTTACAACAAATATCTTGCATTGTAGATGAGTAATCTTTAATATGATGTTAGCGTAAACGAATTTAAATACTCACAACCGACTACAGAGGAACAAAATATTAAACAAGTGCATAAAAATTTCAGTAAACAAAATAATTTATAACGAAGTGTTAAAAAACTTCTTTTTATTACAAAATGTACCCGAATCAAGAATAAAAAAAATATTTTCTTAGAGACGAAAATTCTTTTACAATTAATGACTGTAACTGAAAGAGTAAATGAGAGTATTATTATTGTATTATTAAAATAATAGAATGTCACCAAAATATAAAATTTAAATTTGAAACATGTTTACACATCTTTTAATGACTATTACTTGAAAATGCATTTGTGTTAGGCTTTAGGGTTTCTTCAGTTCTGCATCACGGGGAGTCAAAGTAAAAAATAATTTTACTTTTGGAGTTGTGGTCCCTAGTTTTGAAAATACCGGACTGAAAAGTCACGCTTTTGTTTTAATTTGTTTTGTAACTCATTTTGTTGGCGAAATCTTCAGAAACTTTTTCGAAAGATATCGTTTGAGGAAAAAACCTGTTGCAAGACTTCTTATTTCACATGTCAACTAATACGCTGTTTTTTGTTTCTATTTACGATTATACGCCAAAACATTTTAGGAGTGAGAAAACAAAAATATGTAAAAAATCTCTATTCTAAACT
Source organism: Araneus ventricosus (assembly GCA_013235015.1). Taxonomy (NCBI): domain Eukaryota; kingdom Metazoa; phylum Arthropoda; class Arachnida; order Araneae; family Araneidae; genus Araneus; species Araneus ventricosus. The sequence continues at coordinate 89,330 of BGPR01001144.1, read as the reverse complement.
TATTTTTTATTGCTAAGCATACTATAATATTCGTAACGAATAAAAATATATATTTGTAGAATTATTAAAATATTTGAAGAAAAGAAATTAGTTAGATAAAAAAATCGATTGGTCATAAAAGAAATTAATTTAAAAATATCGTTTGGCTGAAAAACAAATCAATTAAAAATATCGTTTGGTATAATTCTTTTCTAAAGGTCATAAAAATAGTGTGGCAACGATATATTTGTCTTTTGCTAATGTTGCCTAGCAACGGAAAAGAATAATGAATTGAAGATGGATTTCGATGTCAGTCAGTGTCAGTGATGTAACGTTTGTGATGTAAGTGTATGTGTTTGTTTTACATGTTTGTACTGTGGTAGACGTCCAATAAATATATTATTTTTGATAAAGAAGGCTCTACGATTCTTCATACTATGCTGAAATACATCACAATACTTTCGACTATTCTTTTAGTATATATGAGCTTCGATATGTATTACTAATGATTTGTCAAAGCATAATTTGTCAATTTCAAAATACATTAACATATTGGTTACTTATTGTTAAAAGACACTAAGAAATACGCACCATTAGGAATATTTATTCTATTGTCTTATCAATAGAAATTTAGTAATAAAAAGATGAAAGTGGGTAACAGTTGATTAAGTCCTTAAAAAACATTGAAAGCGCCTTAAAACATATTGCCACTGTATTTTTATTACACAAGCAAATGAAAGCAGACATGTGAAAAGCATATAATAACAGACTGTTTACAATAAACAAAAGTATATTTATTTTTAAAAAACACTGCGTTTATTCCCTTGATTATTAATAAATCAAAAATTTCTAGATTTACTCGACGGGAAATAGAAAACTCTAGAATATTCTACCGTCTGCATACTGCTTGAATTGCATTGTATCCAAGCTTCACTTCGCCAAATATATTTAAACAGAGATCAATCAAACATACTGTTGTATGTGGACTCTACGACTCTGAATTAAGTAATAAAGCATTTTAGACGTAAAAAAAAGAAATGATCTTTTTTAACAAAAATTATCTTTTCAATAAGAAAATAATTACAACAGTGTGGCACAACACAAAAGAAAAATATGAAATTATTCTGAAAGCCTCTTTTACCAGTTTTTGTCAAAAACCTGTAATTACAGGTACTTTTCTTCTTTTTTCAGCCTTGAAGAATTTTTTCATTAATAGTCGGTAGAAAGAGTCTTTTCTTAACTCCACAGGGAAGGGTCGTCGAACAGAATGCAACGTTGTACCACCACTTTTTATGCAGTTCAAGGTTATCCAAGAATGAACAGGAAGGCTAGATCCTTTTCAAATCTGCAGGGAATTATAGTAATAGATTCAAATATATGGGAAGTCAATTATCTACCTTGTCAAATTGGCATTATGATTAACCATCAAATTTTTCCTTTCTTTTTTTCACTGGCTGAGAAAGATTTGTTTCTTTCGTTTTAAGAAATGACATTAGCGGAAGTTCCATTCGATGGTAAAACCCCAATAATATGCGGAATGGTGAAAATGTGTTGAATGAAGTGTCCTTGCTATAATTCGATTTTATGAAAATCCGACAGTTATGAATAAAATTATACAGTTTTCTAAATTTCGGTTCGATGGATCAAATGGGTTGTACTTTTATATTTCAATGACAAATCAATCAAATAGTCCTTGTTTTTTCACAGAGAAAACATTTAAAATGATTCAAGCTTTTAAGGTTGCTTCTATCGAAGTAAATATTTAACCTGAGGATTTTAAACATGCATTTAATTGTATTTCAAAAATATGGAAAAAGTATTGTGTTTGAAAAGTGAAATATATTTCTAATCTGAAATGAATATATCCTTGTATCAACCTATTTTTACTACAATTCCGAAATTTTATAACAAAAGTTCAGTTAATTTTTAACATTAAAATTGCGCATTTTATTTTTAAATAATTCATAAAAGCATTTATTGCTTTTTTTACAAATTTGCTCATATGTTTATTGCTTGCATGAAATAATGATGTTGCATTAGTAAGAAAAAACAATTTATCTGACAAAAAAACCCTAGTAGAAACTATATGTTTTGCATATAAATACAAAAATTACAAAATAAAAGTTAAACGCAACAATAAAATATGTGAGAAGAACCTGAAAGGATAGAGATTTATATACGTGATAAAATTTTCTTTATTATAGATGCAAAAATCAGTTTGTAATCGATATCAAAGTTCAATTTATAAAATTTTTGTTTGCATTTGCCTTGAAATACCTTAAAAGTTTCGGAGCTCTCAACCTAATATGCAAAATGATTTATCTGTGGTTCTGAATAAATGTATATTTAAATGACATATTTCTTTAGTTTTCGAGGGATTTGCTTTTGATTAATTGAGCTGAAAATAGAGATTTATAAACACGAATGATTTTATGCATTTTCTGAAATGCTAACGACATGCTTTCATAAACATGTTAGTGTCATACTTTCACATCTAAAAATAAATTTAGAAATTAACAGGAATATCTTCTTTCCCGTTAATTACGATTTTAATGAAATGCACAAAAATGCTTATAAAGAAGGTATTGCATTTTATTAATGGATTTATTTTTAGAAATGAAAGTATGATGCTGTCTATTTCCTAACTTCTTATAATTTTTTTAAAATTGCAAACTAACAGGAATTCTTGCTTTTCTTGTTGCTCCTGACCCAGGCAGTACAAGGTCAAATTTATGAATAAATGCAAAAAACTTCGACGAAACTGCACAAATCACCTTGATTAACAATACTGTATTGGGCACAGAATAATTACAGATAAATTTTTCTCTGAGGTTTTCAACAAGGAAACATTTATTTCCTATGCTATGATATAGAGTATTAATGATTAGTACGAAAGTAATGGATGCACATCGTTTTATTCAAGGCTATGTATTAAACGGCCAGTAATTGCGAAATATAGTCACGTACAAGAAGGAATACCTGCGAGGCAGGCAGAAAGAAAGCGTTTTAAAATGCGTTGTACTTCAGGCGGTACAATTAGTAAGGAAATCCTGTCCTGTCGTTAATTATTCTTTCAAAGAATCACCATTTAGGATTCCAAGGAATGGGATATAAAACCTTGATGAAAACGATCACGAAACGTTTCTGCAAATGATCGTGATGAAATGAAGTTGCCACTTTCATGAGAAATTGAGAAAAAAAGGTTCGAATATACAATTACACGTTTACTGGAGAAGTAACTAAACATTAGTTTTACCAAATGAATTAAAAAAAATTTTTTTTGCAAGAAATTGTCGTACATGGTACATTAATATCTAATAACAAACTGCATTTCTTGCATTAAATGCATTTTTTGTTAAGAATGAATTTATATAACTTTGAAATCTTTGGAAAGAGATTTCTGTTAGAAAGATTTGAAGGATCGAGCATTTTAATCAAACATAATGTTCCTTATATAGGCAACCTCTGATTTGATCTGAATGATCAGAGTTTTGGCTCTAAAGTGTCGCTATTATTTTTTGCTTTTACATGCAATTATCTACAAACGTAAAAGCCAAATACTTTTACGGAATGCAAAAATATTACATTATTTCTCAATACTGGAGTTGCATATATTGTCTTAAGGATATATCCGAAATTGGGGCTGAATACATTTACGAAATGAATTTAGATGCCAGTGCAAGCGATTTCTCTCTGAAACAAACAAGGACAATTTGAAGATGCCATTTCACATTCCGGAAGTATCAAATATTATATCTGTTCACTTTGCTACTTTAAAGAATTAAAATTTCCTTTTATTTAAAGTGTAACTACGGGTTTTCCTTCTTATTAGATACTTTTATGAAGGGTGATTCATTAGGTCGAAACACAAAATTGTTACTGTATATTTCAGAAAAAATTAAAAACTTTTTTACTGAAATATCAGATACTACGTTGCCCCAAAGAACTTGCAACGAATTAAGTATAAATAACTTTCCTTATGTGGTGTTATGGTAGAATTTTCTGAATAAAGATAAAAATTTGCAACATAAGATTTATTGTAGGTTTCTCTATGATTAAATAGCTGTAGAACTAATTTCTTTAATCAATAGGATGGCAAAAATTATTCTTTTCTCGAAAAATCTTCGAATATGCATTCCTATATAATTGTTGTTCATCAGGTGGCATTGCTGCGACCAAAGCCAGTTTTCCTGGGTTCTCAGTGAAATTTTGTGTCATGTTTTCAGAAGTGATATCGTCGCAAATAAAGCAGTGCTGGAACGCTCTAACCTGGGTGAAAAAAATCGCACTGTTTTTAAGGAGATTTTCACAATTTTTCTTGTTTTTTTCGTAAAAGATAAGCAATGCCCGAACGCTCCACTGCACCAGACCCTTGGTGCAAAGAAAGGACTAGATAATGACGACGAAAGGACAGAGGTAGAAAAATCTCAAAGATAGGTTTAAAGTTTCTGGCGAATTATTCTTCCTGACAAAAAGATGTTTAACTTAGGTGATCATTAAACTCATGGTTGAAATTAAGTAGCTAAAATGCTTAAGATGATTTTAAAATTTCAAATGTTGGTCCCTTTTGAATGAAATATAGACATGTTAGTGTCAGACTCTTCTGTTTCATGTTTCTGTCACTTTTTCGTACATGAAGAATACATAAAGAGGAGAATATCGTAGTCATCGAAAAATTCGACCTAAAATTGCATACTTTAAACTTTTCAGAGTCCGAAAAAAGCATTTTTGGACTTAAGCCTATTTATGAACACGGTAACTGAATAATAAGATTGAAGAAATTTCGCATGCACTCTAATTAATAGTAGTTATAGATAATACTATACATTTGTATTTATATTATAGATTTATATCAATACATTTATCGTAATATTTGAGGTTTAATATAGATAGATACAATATAGATTTGTATATGAAATAATATAGATCTATATAAATACATCTGTAATAATAATATAGATAGATACAGTATAGATTTGTATCAATCGTAGAGAAGAGACTACTGTAGACTTCAAAAAATTGGATCAAAACATTTGATAAATCTGAATACGTTTTAAATCCCTTTGAGTCCAAAACCATTTTTGGAATTATGTCCGTCTTTGTATATATGAATACGACAACACAATAAATAGATAGAGGAAATTTAGCATGTCTTTTTAACATGTAGACCTGTATCAAATATTTGTCCAAACTTATTGTCTAGAAGAAGTAATTTTGGTAGACTCGATTTCCTCCAGCCCCCCTTTTTTAAATAAATAAACAAACAGCGCCATGTTTACAAAGATTATTCGACTGGTCATTCATGTCGAATGAAAATATTATACACATTTTTAATTATTTCATATTATTTCCTTGCGTGTTGTCACTCACATTCAGGGAAAACATTATATACATTTTTAGTTATTGGATTTTGACACGCGCGTTGACACTCCACTGTGTGAAAAACATTAGGTACATTTATCTGTGTGTACGTTATCGCGGCTAAGAAAAATATCTGAAAATAAGAGAAAACTAGCTCGGTAGGAAAACTGATACCATTGAATAGATAATGTTTCGAAATTATAGGTAACGTAAAAGCGACGATAGTTTTGAATTTAAGAACATTTAGTTGTATAAAACCGAAGTCAAAGTCCTTTTTTCACACATTATTAATTATGTTTAACTGGAAGTATACGAGGGAAAGCTGAAGGAAGAACATATCCAATTTTCGTATGAGAAGAACTTACAAAACTATAACGATATTCTACTAGGGTAAGTCACAAAAGATAAGAGAAACATAATTTACTTTATAATCACTTGGAAACAATTTTATTTTTCAACATAATCTTAACCAATGTTGATGCACTTATCCCATCGTTTTATCAGCACCCTAATTCCAGCTGCATAAAATTCTTTTTGTTGCTGTCTCATCCACAGCAGGACTTCGTGTCGGGAACTTTCATTTTTACACGATTCGTATTTTTTTGTTGCTATCTGACATAAACCATCGAAATCTTCCCAACATTGGCAGAACTGGTTTCTTCACATATAATTTAATGTGTTTATTATTCAAAAAAGTAATAATCATACAAAACGGCACGGAATTCGAACCATTTGGTGCTACACCGCTTGCTATATGGACAGGTCGATTCAAGAAGGCATATTCTAGAATGTTGTGTGGTTATAATGTGTTGATATAAGTTAAGTACAAAGTATTCTTAAACTTCATAGGAAAGCTCAGGAGATTGTACAGTTTAAAACTTTCTCTTCCAAATCAAAGATTTTAGGAATTTTAAAATTTTGCACATTTTTATTAATATTTTGCAATTTTAACAAAGAAATAAGCTCATAAAATACAAATGGACATGAGAAACAAAGGCAGAATTAATTCCTGAAGTACATAATCGAGATAAAACTTTTTGGGTTCGGTCAAGGCCGAGCCTCGAAAACCAAGCCCAACAAATATTTTAAAAGCGTAGAAGAATATAACTCTTCTTACCCTTGAAAATCGCTTCTGGAAAAATTGCTTCAAATGTTACAATTTTTGATAACGGAAAAAAAATACGAAAAGCGCATAAGTGATAGTATCTTGCAGATTAAAGGGAAAGTTTCAGTGCTAGTTTTTTTCATAAGGTCACTGAGTCGACCTTTAATGGATGACCTTCTTGCACCTTTGTTTCTGTCATCTACTTTTTCACCTTTTTTGTTTTTTATTTTTCATGGCTGTCCAAAAATTTCGCCAGGTGGACAATTATTTGCCGCATTTTTTTACGAGCATAAGGAACTAAATAAATTCTTATATCCTTATTATTGGCTTATAGGTAGAATGTCTCGGATCTCAATCATTTCGGTTAGTAAAAATTCCATGTAATTAATCCATAAAAGAAAGAGTGTGGAATATTTTTGGCAATTCTTGAGAAAAGCTGGTCCTTCTGAGACATAAAAGGTTTTTTTAATCTTGGAATTTTTGAAAGAAGTTGTATTTCTGTATGACTACTTCCAAATTACTTTTCAAAGGACAGAAGGTTTAGCAAAATATTACAAAAGCGTTTTTGACTTTTGTTGTTTCTGATACTTGTTTCATTGGTATATTCTTTTGAGTCGTATAATTTACTCGAAGTATTCGTTTTAGTGTTTATTAAAAATACCTGAATTATTTCCAAAAAAAAGTTTTTTTAAGAAATTTCGTTCCAATTACATAGGAAAAGTTAATATAATTTGCAGTTAGGTAATTGAGTAAATTCAGCAAATGGTAGTGTACACATTAAACATTTCTTAATCAAAGTTGTAAATTAAAAACTAGTGAAAGTTAAAAGTCTGAACTTGATTTTCATCGATAAATTTTCATTGAATCAGCATAGTAGAGAGAGAAAAATTTTTATGATTACCAGCTCCTAACCGTGGCGGCCAAGTGGCATAGTCTTGACTTTGGAACCGTAGGCTTGTGGGTTTCCAACCAGATTCCACCAAAGATCCCCGAGTATATTGGTCTTTTCTACCTTAAATCCAATCTCGCTGGTACGGCCGGGAAGTTTAGAGAGGAGTGGATGTAATTCTTATCTTCTGACAAAAATTAAGAGGTCAGTTCCCAAATAGCTTTCGTGTGGTGCTAACACGAGACCTTAATCTAGATAAACTAAGTTATTAATTATTTGCCGCCTTATTCATCACTACTAATTGTCTAATCATCTTATTCATCACTTCTAAAGGTTATGTCTCAAATAACTTGAATGACATTGAAAATTATGACCATCTCTTGCATAAAATGTTAAGAACAAATTAATCAATCCAGTTTTAGTTGTTGGTTGTGTTTACAGATGTTATCTTCTTCCTGCTGGACGTCATTTTAGAAAAACTGATATTTTGTTTCAATCGGTCTGAAATTGCAATATTTCAGCTTTTTTTTGCGCTGACCTTAAACAAGCCCATTTCATTTCTGATGTTGAATGTTTTGTAAAAATATTAAAATATAATAAAACGAAACCTAATAAGAAAGTAAAATTATCAAAATATTCCATTTTCACTAGAAGATTACAATATTTTGATGCTTTCCTTATAACACCACTCCATGCCCCTTTCCTAGAGTCGAAGCACTCCTTATAACCTTTCATAATTTTGTGAAGTGTTTTTCTAAAAAATATTCATTTTCATTACAAGTTCGGCCTGAACCGGTACATGCCAGCCACTTGCACATATCGACTCAACTGCCATGTCAGAACATGGCCCAGAATTTATGTTTCATTTCAGCTTGATAACCTGGAAAATTACCACTTTGCGTGATGAAATTATATTGTATTGTTAATAAAATACAAAATGAGTTAATCCAAAATGAATTAACTTGAGACCACGAATGATGTCAATAATTAATAAATGAGTAAACTCTCACCAGAGCAGGCCATCCGATGATAACAAAATTTAAAATACTTTAATGGTAAAATATTTACATTCGTCTAGATATTTTAGGGGAACAAATAGCAGTTGGTTATTGCGAAAATCATTCACAGTATCAAAAATGAGACCAAGTTTGAAAACCTGTATCAAAATAAACAAACATTTGCCATTTAAAAATGTGAGGTATCGGAATTTAAATATTAAATGCTACAATGCAAAATATATTACATTTTCTCACCTGAAGAAAATAATTCATAATTTTGAATCGTAGCTACTGCTAGCTAAAAGCGAAAGTAAAACTTATTGCTAAGAAATAAGATCAAAGCAATTTTCCGATAAAACATTAATTAAATCGGCGTGAGATAATATTAGGTGATAATATTACATTATGTAATAATAAGATAACATTATCTAAATACAATAAAATGAAAAAGTTATCAACACAAATAAATTAAGAATTATTTTAAGCAGAAAATTAAACCTACACTGTAAAAAATATCCGTTTTTTTTCCCGGACTTTGTCCGTATATTTGACGGTTTAAAGCTGTTTTGTTAACAAAACGGTTCTTCACCGCTTTCCGCTCCAGCCATAAACGGTTTAAAACCGTCAGTTTAAATTCTATTTTTCGTCATACGGTATTGCTTTCCGTACAATAACTTTCCCTTTTCTTAAATGTAATTTTATTGCATTCATTTCATGTTTTTAATAGGGTTCCATCTCCGCTGTTGTTTACACATGTTGCAGTAACCTGTTGTCACTCATGAAAGCTAACCTTAAAACACGTGTTCTGGCAATAGTTGATTTTTACACCACTAGGTGGCGCCACTGGAGCTATAGTGACTTTAAAACTCAAATAGATTATTTTTACTTCATTTTATGAAGTCTCTGGTTGTCTAGTGGTTAGAGCGACGGCCTTTTATTTCTACGAACGCGGTTTCGATCCCCGACTCGGAGGGGTTAGAAGTTTTGTCACCATCTTGCATCGAAATCGTCCAAGTAAGTGCAATTGAAATTAATAATTAAGCCTTGATTAATTAATATTCCTAATTGATAATACACATCAGCACATTTCAACTCAACTCGAACAGAAGGAGAAAAACAACTCCACTCAGTCGATGCCGTCACTTACTTCGATGACTTAATTTTTACGGAGAAAACTTGATTTCATACGGTAAAAAACCGTTGTGACTACGGATTTACTTCCTAACTTTTACGGGAAAAACTTGTTCCTGTATTGTAAAAAACCGTTGTGTCTACGGATTTACTTCGTAACTTTTACGGTTTTGCACAACCAACCCAGCTGCCAGTTTAAAACCGTAAATTTTACGGGATTTTTTTTACAGTGTATGATAAACGAAATTCATCCTAATAAACAAACATCAACATATTATATGGATGTGTGGAAATACGAATTAATCTAAAAATTAGAATAATTGTTCGAACTCCAGACATGAGAGTATGAAGGTAAAAATTAAGGAAAGCTTTAAAATTCAGTTAAAGAAGACTGCTATTGTTAAGGATATCAACAATTAGGAATGATTAGTGCTGTTAACGGTATAATGAAAGGAAAGCGAAATGAGAGTAATATTTTTACTTAATTTTAAAATGTAAGAAATCAAAACTTTTGTACATTAAATTTAATAATTTTTTGATGTATGTTTTAAAAATTTTATAATATAATAAAAATGGTTTGAATTTTAATAGAACAGAAATTATAGATTTATATTGCATATAATTTTCCCCAAAAAACTTTTTGAAATTGGGAACAAATCGTCCATGAGACTGAATTTTATTAGAAAATCAATTTATGAAGTTTTAAGTTTGCTCAAAAAAATTTTCCGGGCAACACTCTTTTTCAACAAGTATTAGCAAAAAAGATAAATATTTTATTTTAAATTGAGTTAATTAAAAGTGAAATTGTTAAAAATTCTCTCACAGGTCATCCTTTCGATCTGTCCTATTGAGCGTCAACACACTGGAATGCATTTACATTCACACAAATATTTGCTTAAGGAACAAATCGCATATAAAGAAAATTTATTTGCAAAACTGACGAAACTAGTAATATTCCTTTTTCTTTACGTGAGAAAAGTGGAAACCATTTTTCTAAAGTTATTTTCATATATATATATATAGCATTTAACATTTCTGTAACACTAAAAGAGACCGAAAAACAAATACCGCCTCAGAACCAGGACGAATGCAGTTCAACAACTTCGGTTCATTCTATGTTTGCTATTCTGTACAATTTTTATTATGAATTCTCAAAACAATGACAATTACGAACCTTAATAATATTTTACCAACATCTTTGTTTAGCATAATCTATTCGACCTAGACTTGCCTCCGTTTTTGCCTTCCAAGCCATGCTTGCTGCCCATTAAAAACCAAAAGGTAACAATTTAAAAAAAGACAATTTTAGTTTCCAATCAAAACATGGAATTAAAAAGTAAGTAACCACTACATGTACAGGAAACTCAGTACAATTTAGATGTGTAGAATAGACAATTTATTTATTAGGCCTTGGAAAACTGCGGCTCTGAAAATCACGAAGTGGGTTTAGATTGAAAAAAGGGTCAGGGAAGAACCCGTTTTGAACATAATTTGCACATGCATTTTTTTGCTCATGTTTTATCCGGTTTCATTTGGCTCAGTTTAAATTTTTCTTTCTCATTTCATCCGGTTTAAAAAAAGCCCATTCATATCATATCATATGATATGACGTATATTAATAAAACAAATGTGTGTTTGAGTACGACGGAGTACTGAAGGACGTTCCTAAATTATGATTAATTAGTTTTTCCAGCAAAAATGTGTACTTCATATTCATGAAGGAAGTTAAACAAAAATGATTTTTCTTTTTATTTTCCATCCCTCAGTCTAACAGCTTTCAAGAAGAGAAGCGTCGTATTTAAATAAATGAAAATAGAAAGTTTCCAGCAGATTATACTACGAAGAAGCACAACTTTGTAAATTTACTGCTTAAAAACACTGGATTTTAAATTTAAACGAGATGTTTGCGAAGTTTGCAGTCTTTCCACGTAAACTTGTGAATAACTTCTAAAACTCTGAAAAGAAATTTGTATACTTAAAAAAAAATTGTTTGTTTGGTATATACGAAAGTTTTTTACGTGTTCAAAAAGAATGTGAAGTCAGTTAGTTACATGCCAGATACATTCTAATTAGTTTCTAAAAAGCCATGATCTCTGATTCAAGTGCAGTGACGGTGTTACTTTGTACTTATTCATTGAAATAACAAAGCAGAAGCAAAAAAAACCCTTTCCCATCCCATAGCCACAACAACAAAAGTCATAACACTGTTAAGAAAGAACTAATAAACTAATCCCCTTATTCTTGATGCATAAACTGTGAAAATTCAGTAAACTTCTCATTAACTGATTCTGTTTTGTCCCCTACCTGAACATTTAGTTCCGAAAAATAGAAAAAAATAATCAATTAATTAATTCCAATTTTTCAGAACCAATTAACCCATTATCTGCCATTGTCCCGTTTTTGGCTTTTTTTCTATCTACTTTCATCTAAACAGTGCAATTTTTAGCTTTGATTGATACATTTGCATGTTGAGATGATTGTTATAGAAGGTACAAATCCAATAAAAATAATTTTTCTAATCAAAAAGATAATTAATTATAATTGAAAGTTAATTAATCAGTTTAATTAAAAAATTTAGAAATAGCGTGTTCTTTCATATTTTATTCACGTTTTCATATTAATGCATTTTTGTTTTTTGAAAAAGCGAAAGAATAGAGTTCTGGCAGGTAATGGGTTAAATTCATAAAAAGTCCCTTGTAACTTAAAAGGATCCTTACAAATTTCATAGAACCCCCCCTAAAAATTTTTTTTTAAAGTGAAAAATTTAAAAATATGAGAGGAAAAGCAAGATTAACTAAAATTCAATTAATTTTTATAAAAAAAACCACAATTATCGGACCTGTAAATAACTATCAAAGCTGTGTTCAAACAAATTTGTGATCTAAAGAATTTTTCTAAACCAAATGTAACTATTAAAGTAGTGTGTGCTAATTTAAAACAGTTACTCAATTAGAGTAATAGCATTTTCGAGGAATAGCATGGCTCAGACAGGTATTATTGAACAACTAGTTCTCAAAAACATGACGTAGATATTTCCTATTTAGTTTTTTTTCAAGGGCTCTTAACAGATTTCTGACGATCAAATATACCTATTATGAAAACAAAAAAGAATGAAAAGCAGGTAAAACAACTTTATGGCCTTATTTCTTTTAGCATTAACAGATTTTCAGGTATTTTATTTTGGGAATAAACGTAGCGACAAAAACTGAAAATAATCTGAAGGTTTTTAAAGTAATATCATTTGATTTAAAATACTTAAATACAAATACCTTATTTAAAGTATTGTTTTGTAAATTTTTGTTATTAATTAAAAATAATTATCACAATCAAATTCGAAATTTAGTTACCCTTTTATTCGTTTAATTTAATAACCTACTTTTATTTCTAGCAATATCCCAACGTTTCCATCAATACTAAAAATTATAAAAGTAACTTTTTCTTGTCAGCAGAGTTAAGTTTACTACTTATTCTCAAACTTGGTTTATAAGTCGCTCTTGAAACTACTGGGTTGCAAAGTTAAAATTAAAAAAAAATTATTAAAACAGGTTTTAAAACACCCACTTTTATTAGTGTACTAAAAATAGATTTTTAAAAATTTTGATTATTTTCTGCTTTTCAGTCTTAAATTTATAATTCAGTATTATAAATACTTTGGAATCTTGAAATAATTTTATTCTTATGTTCACTACCAAGTTGCGCCATTCGTATGTAATCAAAATTTCATTAAATTTATCGATTAATTAATAATTATGTTTTAAAAATATTAAAACAGTGTTTTCTCACCAAGAGCACACAAGTGTTCAAGATTTCCAAAACTCTACTACATCAGAAAGTGAGTGAAAAAGCAATTACAAAATTGCATCTTCACATGGAACAAGTGAAGTTAAATAACAGTGTATAAAAAGAAGCTTTACAGGATGAAAATGCCACTGCAACAAATTCTAAAACATTTGACGTTTTTCTAACAAACAAGTAAATTAGATACTTTTGGATTTATTTTTCTTTGAATAATTTTTAAATGACCATAAATTTAAGCTTCAGAATATGGGGTAGGATAGCACAGATTTATTCAAAAGCAAAGTGGAAGAGTATTTCTTCCCACATCTCGAAAAAACAACTTTATACGCAATCATTCTTAACAGAAAAAGCGAAGAATTATTTTCCAATAAATTCTTTTAACTTGAAGTGCGCCTTTCTCGATGTTTTATTAAATACACCGGTTTCCTCTTTACTGCAACGGAAAGAAACCAGCGGGAGTGGTCTCTCCAAAACTTTCTCGTATCTGCCCTAACACAGGGGAAAAATACACCAAGTGCCAGTAACAGAAAAAGGTGAGCGCCTATTTTTTGCGTCATAGAGTGGCGAAGAAACCGAATATGCAATTTGAACGCCTTTTTCTCAACCGATTGAAACGAAAATTGGGCACAGATCTACAATTAATGTTAGCAGACCTCATACCAATTCTTTTTCATCTAATTCATAGCGTTTAGGAGTTATCGTGTTCGCAAGTATGCGATTATATAGACCGACAGATAGTCAACCCTTTGACGGATTTGATACAAAATTTGATACGGACCTACATTCCAGATGATAGAACTGTGTACCAAATTTATCTATCTAGCTATTTAAGTTTTTGAGTTATCGTGTTCAAAAAACACGGACAGACAGACTTCCCGTGGACGAATTTTGTCCAAAATTTGATAGAAAGCTACAAATTATGTGTAAAGATCACATCCAAATTTCATCCCTCTAGCTCTGACCGTTTTTGAGTTATCGCGTTCACAGACAGACATTAACATTAACACCACTGTATACCCCCGAGCTCGGAACCTGAGGCGTTCCCTGCCAGTTGAATGGGTATACGTGGAAGGAAGTGAATACCGTGCTCCCATAGGGAGACATGATCGTCCTCATCCTTGCAAAAATCTCGTCATCTGTCCTTGCTTCCGTTAAGTCGTCCTGAACCGCGTGCGATGGGTCCAAAGGCAACAGAGCACAGAGGCTTTCTTGGAGGAGTGAAGCTGAACACAAACTGGCCGTATGGGGAATCGATTGGATTTACGGGGACAAAGGACCAAGTGATGAAAAATTATTTGTTATGGAATGAAAAACAACACAGTATAATACACCTGACATGAAATTGGCAAGAAAAAAAATGGTGGCTTAATATTGGGAAGGATAATAGTCAAGTAACACAATTAATCTAGGTTATATAAAAGGAAAGAACGCAAAAAAACATACGGAAAATATGTACGAAAATATACAGTGTAGAACAAAAATGACTAATAATAAAATTACAGGACTAAAATTAAAAACAAAGCAAAACTTTAAAATTTGAGCTAATAATAACATGGTGAAGAGAAGAGCTAAATTAAAAAGAAAAGGGAAGCTACGCAAAAATGGAATATAAGATGCAATTTGAGCTGAGGAGGAGTCCAATGATAGTTCGAAAAATCAGTTGAGACTGTCGGTTGACTGGGTGCCAATTGATTTTGAAGAGTGTCAATAGTTTGAGACCTTCGAAAATTGAAGTTAGTTGGGTGGGAAGAGAATGTCTCCATTCTTAGAGATAAAGTTAATCAGTTTTCTTATTTGAATTCTTGACAATGGGTTGTTGAGGACTCTTTTCCACCAGAGATGTTCAAGGTCGTTTGAGACTTGGTAAAATGATATGAGCTTGTAAGGCAGCAGCTGGTTGCGAATTGCAGAGGGGTTCCCAACTCTGCACAACCACAGCAATCGGTGGTTCTGAGACCAAATCTCTTAAAGTAAGTTGGGAATGGGCCATGTCCCGTTTTAAACATGATTTCTGGTCTTTGCCATGGTTCTGGGGAAGTCTTGTCTTTTCGAAGGATGAGGTGGACGTTCCTTCCAGTGTCGCCGTTGCCCAATTCATTCTGCCAGAGTTGCGTGGAAATGGCATGAAGTTTCTTTTTGAGGAAGCTCCTGGGTGCTGGATATTGTGTTGGGATACCTTCCAAGGTAGTTTTCTTTGCAAGGAGATCCGCTGCCTCGTTACCCGCATGTCTCACATGCGCTTTAATCCAGCCGAGTTAAATATTTGGAGAGTTGAGAAGGATGCTTTGAATATCCTCGGCTAGTGGACTGTTAGTTTTTAAAGAGGAGATGGAGTGGAGGCTGGATTCGCTGTCGGTCCAGATTTTAATGGGTTGATTGGATTGACTAGCCCAGGTGCAGGCTTCCTTGATGACAATTAGTTCAGCTTGAAATACTGAATTGTGAGGTTTGAGTAGCGCCATCCATTGAGATGTAGAGATGTTGTTTTCCCTGACGCAAAATGCACAGACAGGCATAATTCCAAAATTGTGTTTTTTGAACCCAGGGAGATCGAAAATGTGAAGATTAATCAAAATCTCGAGTTCGAATTTTTTGACGATTGCAATATTTTTCTTTGTATATTTCGTATAAGAGAAAGTAAAAAGAAACACCTCTCGTTAATTAATCTCAAAAATTTTCTCTCTGTATGTTTGGAGAATGAATAAAAAAAAATGAGCATAACTTATATAACTTACTCTATTTAAATGCCGTTTGACAAGAAAAGACAGAGATAAAAGAATTAAAACGCAACTTAGATTTAACAGCTTTTTTGATTAAGAAATTCAAAAGTTTCGATAAAATTTTCAAAGAGTTTAATTAATATTAAATTGCTCGTAATCTATTTTCTTATTACGAAACTTTAATTTAAACTTTTTTTACAAACTCGTAGCCCAATTCAGAACTCTCCGCGGTACTATTCATTATACACTGGTGTGCAAAAGTTAAGGAACATTTCGTAAAATGAGAGAAATTTGCAATTAATACGAAAACTATGTTTCGAAATTAGTTCTGGAGAATGCTGTAACATTCAATCGAGTATCATACACATTTTTTCGTGAAGATTCGGATACGAGGGCAATTAGGGGGGCCACCAGAAAGGGATGAAGGCGAAAAGGTAGGTTGAACCATCCTGTTTCACAGAAAGCTGATAACGAGATGCAACTTTTATCAATGGTTATGTTTGATGTGCATAATATTAGCATGCATTTTCATAAACACAGCATAAATATTAGGGAAGATATAAAGGTTTTCTTGAAAAATCCCAAATTTTTCCGCATGCTTTTTGCTTATAACATGCAGAGTTTTCATTCAAATCATACGAAATTTGCAGAGCACTGCAGATGTTGCAGAAGTATTGTGTTAAAATGTCAAATAAATACGTTGAATATTAGAGGGAAAATTAGTGTTTGAACTAAATATTTTTTTACTGCGCATGTGCGAGACGCAGCGGAAGTTTTCTTTCATAACTTCAAAGCCAGATATGTAGAGCAACCAACTTAAAAAAAATTCCAGTTGAATCACATCAAAATTCAGGCGGATATCGGCATTTCAGTGAGGTGAATCTAAATTTCGCTTTGAGAGAAGCTAAATGAGGAGGGTTCTTGCACAAACTGATATTTTTTAACTTGAATCTTCAAATGGTATTCGAGAAAATGCAATTTAAATAATGTATTTGATTTATAAGTGCCCACGGGTATTCAGGATATTCAATTTTACTAAAATTCAATGTTACTGTTCAAAGATTCAAATTTAAAAAATATCAGTTTGTGCAAGAACCCTCATCACTGAAAAATGTGTATGATACTCGATTGAATGTTACACAATTCCCCAGAACTGATTTCGAAACATAGTTTTTGTATCAATTGCAAATTTCTCGCATTTCACGAAATGTTCCTTAACTTTTACGCACCAGTGTATATCATTATCTTACAACTAAGAAATAGAAATAAAGTACTCAAAAGAAAGTATATAAGTGGAAATGATATCGTTTCTGGATTTTCCAGTTTCGGTTATAAATAATTTTCAGTTTTAAATAGCAAGTTTCAAAACTTAATTAATAAACCTTGAGAATCTAATATTTAAGATTAAAAAATAAAAGATGTGATTGTTATTGAAAAAAGCTCTTGTACTCTTTTTCAGAAACCTGTCAATGTCAAAAGTATCATAATTATGCTTATGATATTATTCGTTTAACTGTCAAGGGCTGCCGTCTTTATTACTATGCAAGTGTATCACCTTCGAGAACATTTTTTATTATAATGATTCTTAGCTGCTAATTGCTGGAATAAGTGACGCATTTCTTCTTGTGTATTTTAACGAGAAAATGATTTTGCGTAAGCGTTTTCAGCGAAATTATTAAAAGATGGCTAACGATTCTTGAAAACTGTTGCATATTAGAGCTTAACCTTTTAAGCTACCAAATTGTTCTCGCATTTTCCTAAAATTTATTGATTTGTATTTTTGATTTCAGCTATTTTGAAATTTAAAATTTTTTTATATCGATCAAATTGCTCACCTTAGTACCTCAAATTTAGAGCAAAAATGCCATGTTTCTAATACGAAATTTTGTCAGACTATATATTTTATCTGAAAAACTGATAGCTCGTAGAAATAAAATTTAAGAAAACAAATCGAACTAACTGAAGGAGAAGGTAAGGAATCAATCGAAAATTTAATTTTCTTAGAATATTTCATGAATATATATGAAAGAACTGAAATACCCAAATAAAAATATAAAATCTTTTCCTATATACTTTTAAAACTTCCTTTATTGTGTTATGAAAACAAGAAGTAATATAAGAAGAAATCAAGTATTTTTCAAAATGAGGCTTATCCCAACATTTTGAATTGTTCAAAATTCATTTTTCCAGAATATTAAAAACAGGAAATATTTTATATATCTCGAAAAATTCTCACTTTCTCTCTGAAAATGAACTAAAATTTACAAGATCCACAGTCAGATCGTTTATTCAAAAAACGAAATTTTTCTTTTAAGTAGACTTAGGTACAGAGGTCGATTTTAAGGGGGAAAAAGAACCTTTGAATGGTATAATTCTAGTGAAAAGGTCTTCAATTCTGTTGGAGAGAGCTAAAAAACTTTGTCAACGTTTTCTAATTAAAGAAGTTTATTGGAAAATTTTACTAATACAAATTTTGAGACGCTGTTTCAGCTGTAATTTAGAATTATAATGTTATGACAAGCATAAAAATGGAAGGCACTTATCTTGCATTTTGCACGTCAATACTTGAACATGAAATGCGTTAGAAGAAGAAAGGGAAAAAAAGTCAATTTCTTGCCATCAATATCAGTCGGTTATGTATGACAGGAAGCTAAATGAACTTTTTTCTCTGTATCGTTATATATATTAAAGTCTGTCTGCTGCCTTCTTATAAAAGAATGTCAGTTTAAATATAAATGTTTTGCGGTGTGTTTTCTTTTATAGACATAGTATACACATATGTCACAGAAGTTGACATATTTCTGATGCGTCTGCTAACTTTGATGAATTCAAAATTTTGAAAATTTAATAGACCTCTATATTTTCACATTTTAAAATTATCAAACAATCACGAAGAAAACAATTCAAAAGTACTATACCAAATATTAAAGAATTTCTCTACTGGAGATTGTTTGAGATTTGGATCATTCATTCTCGATTTTCATCTGGAGATTGAAATCGTGTTATAAAATTTTGTTTAAAAAATTTGGTTTTAAATGAAGCATTTTACTTTATCAAGTCAATTAAATAAGTAAAAGAATGTAAACAGAAAACATGAGCAGCAGTAGTTGAATACCAAACCTATTGAAAGAGTGATAGGTTAGGGAAAAGAACATTTGTGAACAATCAACTGGGTTTTACCATGATCAGCGTCAAAATCGAGGTCAAAAACCTCGAATGAAATTAATATTTCTTTTCACTGAATAGAAACGAGAGATGGACTAGAAATTTCACATGATCCTGTGTCATTCATATACAAAAGGTAAAGATTTCCTGATTCAGAACAAGGTTGTTTATTATAAATTCCCAATTCACTTTGATTATTTAAACTTTTCACTTGCAAATTATTATCAGAGAGCAGTTTTGAAAAGTTGAAACAGTTGGTAGGGCCGTCCTTCAGGCAAAATACGGATACATGCATTTGGTACTTCCATTTATCAAAGTCATTTTTAAAGTCAATAGACATTAGAGTAAAACATCTGAATCCATTGTTATTATTATATTAATTATGATAAGTAACTTTTAAAAATTTCTGATAGTTTTTTAATGGATGAAATATGAATTATAGCAACAAAATGATCTATTTGAATACGTTTTTTCCTTTCATCGGTATGTTTTAAGACAATTATATCAGTTAACAGCTTTATCTTTTTAATAACACTTGGCATTTTTCTACTAGGTATTTTAAGTATTTAAGGATTTGAAAGGGAAATAGAAAACAAACGGTGCCTAATTAATGTAAAGAGTTACAAAAATTGGTAATATTTAAATTGAAAACAAAAATTGTTAGAAATATAATGACAGAAACGAAATCTTTCATGTGATAACAGCTAAAATTTAAACTTTTCTAGTACGTTTGCAACTGTCAAAAGGATCATGTGCCATAAGATCCATCACCAATATATAGTACTAAAGACAGAAAGTGTTCCGACTTTTAAATAATTAATTTTTTTCACACAAAATTCCTACATGAACAGTGTTTTTAAACGTAAACGCATAGTAATCATAATACAAGGTACGATGGAGTCTCACGGAGATTTTATTCTTTCAGTTGAGGGTTTAAACTATACAGAAAATCTTCCTTATAGACTAAAAGATGAGCTTGTTAAATATATAGTCTTTGTATTAAAGCGACAACCAACCTGAAATACTATCTTCTAGTTAGAAGGAAAGTTAATTTGCATACTGTTTCCATTTTTTGTGAACCATAAATTAACTCTTACTCAAGGACAAAATTTTTAATATTACATTCCAGTTTTTTATTGTAAGGATGCAAGAAAATTTAGTGTGTAACAAAGTATATCATTATCCGTTGCGAAAGTTAATAGGTATATGGTAAGGGATTTTGAACTCTGTATACTCTAAACATAAAAAGCACGAAGCAATTAAGGAAAGAATGGAGAAAAATTGCCATTCCTGGATTTTATTACGCAATTCGATGACATAACTTTTTCAAGGACAACTTATTTTTATTAACAAACTTATTGCCTTCATGTGTTAGTAATTATATCTATGAAATCTGGACTGACATAAAGCTAATAAAAGTAGTATCGTTTTCCAGAGTTACTGCAATCTTTGAGATTGCAGGAAAATGTTATTTAAAAGGATAGTACAAACCAACTTAACCGAATGTCCTTTGAAACTGCGTGCGTGTATGCGTCTTAAGTAGATATTAACGTATAAAAAGAATAATACTGCTTTAATAAATTGCGCCGAGAATTTTTTCAGGCACCATGCTTAAATATAATACACAGTTTTGTACGTCTCTAATTACAATGTTGCATGTTCTGTAAGTAATTTATGTTTTTAAGTATCTCCGTCTTGAAAAGTAACAGGCCAAATTTTTGCATCAGTTGGAACTACAGAGCACCGATTAGACTAATTGCAGCAGCGTCTTTCTTTTATTTTTTAACTCCTTGCATAACGTGAATGTAGACTAGTTTTTTTAAGACGCTCTCTAGAGACACTTCTTTCTTTCCATACTGTTTGAAACAACGATGGCCAATTTACAAAGTATTCCATATCATTTGGCAGCTATCTCCTTATTGAAATTAATACATAGTTTGAGGATGAAATAAGATAAAAGTTAGAAAACGAAAGCTAGAAAACCTCACCATTATGTGAATTCTTCACTCTGGTACACGTATTTATCCGAATTTGGCATCTGAACGGACAATGATATTTCTCCACACATGTTCGTTTTATTTTGATAACAGAGGAAAAGTCGACCATAACCTTTGTAACTGAGACTGATGATTCCGTTACTGGAACAATTCCCGTAACTAAACTTTTCAGCTGTTCAAAACTTGTATTCAACATAGAATAATACTTTCTACTTTCTTACTGTCCCTGTAGTTCCATTATCGCTTGCAAACGTCCCTTTCATGGCTAAAAACAACAAACTATCGAAGGATGTAGGTATATTTTCAAACTTACTTGTTAAAGCACTTGATTTCTGCGGGTTTGGCAAAGAAAGGCTTCTTATTTTTTACCATTTTTTTGTATTCAGTCAATTTGTTTTTCAGGTTTCCTGAGCATATGTTTTGATATTGTAATTATTTTTTCCGCACATTTGGAAATTTAGGATTTCCAATTTCTGGATTTCCTTTAATAACTTTAAATATATGGCGGGGCCAACACCCACTTTGCTCAACATTGTCCTTGCCATCTGGCTGCCTCGAGGCTCTCAGCCACTACTTTTTTTCAGTTTTAAATACTGCATGAATATCAGTGGAACCGATCATAAAACCATAGTAGATTTCATATTCTTTGTAGACAACAGATTCCTTTAAAACTGCCAAATCTTTCAATAAACCGTATCTAGTTGTAATGCTTTGTATAAATTTTTCACGAATTTCGGCATGAAAGTCTTCAGATCCATAAATACAGAATGAAATTGCCTTCACTAAACAGTTTCCATCACCTACAATAGGTATTTTACAATATTTTTGACACGCCATTGTGATGGAAGTGTTGGGATCTATATATTCAAAATAATATGGTAAAACCCTCAGACAGTTCGCCAGCCGCAACCACCAGACCGATTTCGACATTTTTTTTTTCATTTCAAAGGTTATGACGTCTAGATATGTCATCAGTGGTTGTCTGTCCACCACCACTCCATTTTTGAACGCAATCGAAAAAACACTTCTCCTCTGTTAATTGCCTTATGGTAAACCTTGTATAAATTCCCCAGCCCAAACAAACAAACCGATTTCGACAATTTTTATTTCATGTGAAAGCTTATGACGTCTAGATATGTCATCAAGTGTTGTCTGCCCCCACCCCCCATTTTCAAACGAAATCGAAAAAACTCTTTCCCAATGTACATTCCCTATGGGAAAAAACCTTGGGCAGTTCGACAGCAACACGCAGCCGACGGATTTCGACAATTTTTATTTCATATGAAAGATTATGACGTTTAGGTATGTCATTAAAGGTTGTTTGCCCCCACCAACCCCCATTTTCGAACTAAATTGAAAAAACATATAGAGGATGTATGGTGGAAAAGTGTTTTTTCTATTTCGTTCAAAAATGGGGGCTGTGGGGCAGGCGACCCATTATGACATGAAGGCTTATGACGTCTAGATATGTCATAAAATGTCGTCTTTCCCCCACCAACCCCCATTTTCGAACGAAATCGAAAAAACATATAGAGAATGTATGGTAGAGAAGAGTTTTTTCTATTTCGTTCAAAAATAGGGGGGGGGGGGGGGGGGGCAGCCGCCCATGATGACATATCTAGCCTGGTGGTTGTTGCTGGCGAACTGTCCAAAGGTTTTTCACCATAGAGAATGTGCCCCTGAGTCAATTGTATCAATCTGTACCACGAGTCTTTTTTATTTGAAACAAGTGGTCAAAAACAACGCTAAACAACCTTAAAAATTAATATAGTTAAAAAAAAATGTTTTTTCCTACCTTTGGAGTAGATTCCCTGGCAGGAAAACGTAACTACTTAAAGAAATCAGACAACACATACTGAGAGAAAAATTCATTTAGACGAGAAAATTACCTTTTTGATTCACTTGTAGATTAATTTTGGACTAAACATGGCTGAAAAATATACCGAGTGTTAAGGGTTACAGTGGCATATATTTGAGGGGATATGAGCACCTTGAACCATTACTATCATCAAAATTTATGAACTGTATCAATGTTCCCGCGTATCAATCTACCCCAACTGCCCCTATACAAAATATAGCTTTCTCGTCTAGAGCTAAACCTATTGCGTGTCGTTCGCTGTGGTCAGATTCGCTTGAGGATTGATGAGATAAGAAAACTTTGGAAGAATATATGAAAATTTTGTCACTGTTATCTATAAGCTTATTTTAAGACAAATTTTTAAAAATATATTAATTATTTGTATTTATCTGACTTAATATATTTAATTAAATAAATTAATTTTCCTTTTACAACGGTTTTAGAATACTTTGTTACTTGACAATCCCCATTTCAAGATGAAGACTTATCTTTCCCTAATATTTGAAAACCCTTGCAAGAGACATATCTCCTATCGAATTATAGATAGATAAAATACACTGTGATCTCGGCTTCCTAAATTATGTGAATATATTTGCAATTCAAATTTGCGAATTAATTAAAATTGAAAACACAAAAAATTGGGAATAATGTTTCAAATAATATCCTTCATAGAATGATACTTGTAGGAATATGGAATAAAAATAATGACTAAAAATGGTGATTAAAAATAATGATGTGGGGTTATTTTCCATGACGAAATATTTTAAAATTTGAAACAAAATTCACAGTTTTTTATTTCTTTTTCTTGTATGGGAAAAAATAAGACTAATTTTCTGGACGAAAGAAGTTGTAAAATTTCTGTTAATCTTCGAAAGTGGAGGGAAAGCTGAGAATATAATCCACATTATTTTTCTTGAGTAATGCCATGGAAACAAACGAGAAAAATGTAAAATTTTCTGTGAAATCAAACTAAACTAAAAATAAAATATTTCAAATTAGTAATAATGATTAAATTGAAGTTTCGAAACCTTATAAATCTGATAATTTCTAAACAATTAGCTTATTACGTTGCCGTATTCAATACAGGCCAATGACGACAAATTCTTTTTGTCAGATTTCACTAACAAGAAACGCCCAAAATAAAACCGTCAACGTTGATTTCCGTAGCAAATCGATTAAATAACAAAAGATGGATACCAACACTAGCGCTACAATTATTCTAATTTACTTTTTGTGTACTGTTAAAATAATAACAATAACTTAATGAAAACATCAACCAAATAAATATAATCAAACAAGTTTAGTAGATAAAATCTTGTCTGAAAAACTTTTAAGGAATGAATACGAGTTGTGTCTAATTTCAACAATCATGTCAAGGATTTTTCTCAAAGGTGTCTGTTGTCAGAAATACATGTTAATCCGTCAGTCAAAGAAAG
Source organism: Araneus ventricosus (assembly GCA_013235015.1). Lineage (NCBI taxonomy): Eukaryota > Metazoa > Arthropoda > Arachnida > Araneae > Araneidae > Araneus > Araneus ventricosus. The sequence goes on along the minus strand of BGPR01001144.1, from coordinate 64,893 downwards.
CCGGAAGAAATCCAATTTCTCACTTCTGAGCTTCATGAACGTGATGAGAATTCTCGATGAGAGTTTCTTTTATTTCTTTGTGTTGCAGTAGACTCTCTACAACGCGCCCAATATGTTTGGCGCAGCATAGCTAAATCTGGGTCTTATGCAATTAAGGGCAGTTGGAACCCTTATTCCGAAAATGTTAAATTGGCCACTTCGATTGGCTTTTTCTCAAAATTTGTTATAGATTCATGTACGAAATTTTTTATACGAGTACAGTACATCTTTCTCATTATACTAATTTTTTTAATTCAAAAGTTATTTTTTACTGTTTTTTTGTGTCAAAACAAAAAGTGTTAAATTGGCCATTTCGATGTATGTTTTCTCAAAATCTGTTATAGATTCATGTTCGAAATTTTGTATACAAGTACAGTACATCTTTTTTATTATACTTAAATGAGTTTTTGGTTAATTTTTTTTTATGAATTTATAAAATATTTAATTAGACATAGTGAAATTTTACCCTATTTTGACACAAAAAATAATTGTAAAAAATAAATTTTTGAATTACAAAAAGCTGCTTTCTGTACAATGAGAAAGATGTACTTTACTTGTATAAAAATTTCAAACATGAATATATAACAGATTTTGAGAAAAGGTAAATCGAAGTGGCCAATTTAACATCTTCAGAATAAGGGTTTCAACTCCCCTTAAACCAAAATAAACGAATCAAAACGACCATCCCATACAACACGAGTTCCTATAAGGCTAATATGAAACGAATTCCTATAAAATGAATTTATGCAAACCGTTAACTATTAATCATGCTCTACGAAAGATTTCTGTATAATAAATATTTAGTATGCTTTCTCTCATCTGAAGAAAAGTTTGTTTTGAATGAGCAAAAGAAAAATAAATTATTTCACAAATTAAAATACACTAGTTTTCATTAGCGGGAATAGCACGGAATGTTATCAGTTAAGAAATATTTCTTTTTAAATAAACTTCTGAGTAATGCTCTAGCCCAAAAGAGAATTTTATTAATTTAATTCAAATTATTTTCTGATCCACATAATTCATTCATATGGAATAACGTATTATGATTAACTTTCAAAGAGAAAGTGTGCGCATTATTCTATGGGTGTTCACTTACTGTGAAGGATTAAAATGTCAATAAAATAAAATCTCTTTAAATTAAATATTTAACTCTGGAAGCATATTTTTAAGCTGAATGGTGAAATGGAAATATTTTGATGTTCAGCTCTAATGTTTGGCATTATTCCCTAACATGGAACATTTCGATATAAAGAGTTCAAAAACAAAGAGAAATAAACTGACTGTAAAAAGACTTCACTCAAAACCGTTCAGGAGTCAATAATTTACTGTAAATTTTTTAAAGTTATAAATAAGTTAATTAGACCATCACAGAAATGAAAATTTATTATATGGTTAATGCAATTGAAGAGCTGAGTGGATGAACATGTTATGTGACATATTTGAAAAAAATTGAGATAATTGGGCAAAAGAACATGTTGAAGTCTAGTTTAAATATAGGAAGTTCACATTTTAAATCTGTTAAGTAAAAAAAATAACGAAGTTTTCAGTGGATGAACATGTTAAGTGCAAGGTCTCTTGCTGTTTCGTGATGGAAGAACATGTTACAGGCCCTTAACATCTTCTTCCATGAGAAACCTGTTAAGCTTGAGTAAAATAACATCTGCTTCGATTAAAGCCGAATCGTTTTCAGCGCGGGAAATAATATTAATGTAGACGAAAATATTGACAAGACAATTTCAAAATAGAAATGCTTTTAAATAAAGATTTCGCAGTAATTTTTTAAAAACTTTTCTATCTGGTTTTCATTGCGTCATACATCACGCTGAACTGCATTTCGAGACAAAGAAATGAGAAATTAACCGGTAAGAGAAAGAACATTTAGAAATCGGTCAATTTTTTTTTCAGTGGTGGTTTATTCCAGCATTACTGATGTAAATGAGTCGAAGTTCTTCGGACAACGGATATATTATTATGACACTAATGTAAGAATATTATTCTGAAAAAATGTGATAAAAATTTACGTAACTACGTTTTTGAGAGGAGGAAATATATAAGCTCACAACAAGTTCTATTTTATTTTTTTCAAATTTTTATGCTTAAGAAATGGGAGCAAATTATGATGATTTTATTCCCCTTTATAGTCCAGCTCTATTGTTTCATCTGAATTTGAAGAGGATCGTCAAATACATAGAGTAGACGGATATAATGTCCACGATGAATCTAATCTCTAGTATTAGACACCTAAGTGATTTGTTTGCTGCAGTAATATTTCTGATAATGAGAGTTCTGATCATTTGGAGCCACAGACTTCCATGGATGAGAATACTGCTCAATTACTTCAAAACTTGCATATTATTTTGAGACCTTTTAATGATGCTCCAACACCCAATTTGCTTATATTTTCTGTTTCAACGTTCTGAAAATATGTACAGTTTTATATTCACACAATTTTGCTGATCATTTTTGCGCCAATTATGGACAACTGACATTGGAACGAAGAAAATCGCAGAAAAGATTAAAAAATTAGAACAAAAGTTTCTTTTTCTTAAAAAATTATATATTTTTTAATGAATCAGTAGTTCAAAAGGAAAAAAAAGAAAAACCATTTACACTCTTCAATTGTTTTAAGGTATATTTTTATTATTTCCGAAACTTACATATTATTTTGAGATCTTTGTGTGTGTGTGCTATTTCAACATCCAATTTGCTTGATTTTTCTTGTTCAATTCATAATGACAATATATAGAGTTTTATAGTTGTACAATTTTGTCAATTCATTATTGTGCATATGTAGTTAATCTACCACTAGTGATTGCAGAACGTTGCGTTGATGCAGAACGAAACATGCACTTAACATGTTCTTCCACGAGTAAGCAAAAACATTTTTTGACTTTTCAATGGAAGAACATGTTAAGTGCAAACGCTTATTAAATTTCTCTATGATTAAAAGAGCTATGGCCTTGTCAATAAACATAACAATTCTTGAATGCTTTTTCGTAGCTAAAGTACCGGAACAGCAAAATGTGAGTGGAAAAAAAAAATGTAACTTCTAAACTTTAAATCTCGTTTTCTCAAATTCGCTTCATTGTCACTTAACATGTTCATCCACTCAGCTCTTCAATTATTCTTGTTTTTATATAGAATTTAAAAACAAATGCTGTTTTTCAAAATAAAGCAATCTAAAATGCTAATTCAGAATGAATGATAAAGAAAAAGCATGAGCTAAGATGAGAAGTAGAATGAATAACGCTACCTTTGTTTTTCTTGATCGTACAATTTAACAAAATTATGTTTAAAATTTTTTAAGTGCCAAATACTATGCTAATGAAATGACAGAAAAGCTTTATTCACTATATTTTAACGCAAGCTGACTAACATCAAATAGTTGACTGAATGTAACTTTTCCAGTATGCAATGTTAACCTGCCTGAACAAGGTAACAAAAAAGGGACTAACTGCCTCACTTAGCATGTTTAATGTTGTGGGTTTTAGTATTTTACGACCAATAATTTTAATGACCCTCACCTAATGTGACGGAGGAAAAAAAATCAACTAAATGTTACCATCCGGAAAATACTAGAAAAATGGAGCGATGGTCAAAAGTCTTAAAGTTCTTGGAGGATCGTAATTCATTTCGACCAAGGACGTGTCAAAATCAATAAATTTTATTTTTTTAAAAATAATAAAAAGGAAATATGAGTATACGCTTTAGAATAAAGAAATAATACTGTTTTATAGACGTTCAGTTTTGTCAAAATGATGTGTGAAGGTCATAAGCACATTTCAAGCACCACTGCAAGGGTAAGAATTTTATTTTTTGCATTCATTTAACAAAATGGTAGAAAAATTCGTCTTTGTATGTTAAAAATAGTATGTACAAGAGTATATTATTATTCTAAATAATATACTCTTGGTGATAACGGTTTACTGTACTGAAAATTATTTTGTTTTTCAGTTTATTAGAAAGGTAAATATATGTGACTGTTAAAGATCCAGAACTTCAAATAATGAAAAAATTACAAAATGAGTAATATACAAAATGCCCTTTATAAATGGGAGATTATACAGATAGAAAATTTGAAGAAAAGTTATCTTTGTCCAGTGACGTGAATGTTTGGAGAAATTTTTTTGAGATTGACTATTATTTGTGTTCTAGGTTTTTCATATTTGCTATGATTGAATTCTATGTAAATTTATTGAATTTAAGATGTGATGCTTGCATAGAATAGTCATCATAGGATAATCACTTTTCTATTAGGAAATCAATGAATCCGAAATTCTCAAAATGTCTATAGATTTGACTTGGGAGCTATTGTTGTGAGTCACTGATATTTGAGAGCCGACAATAAATTAATTGCTGTTTACAAATGGTCAAAGATTATTTTAATAATAATTTTAGGCGAAATCATGTAATTCTTTTGCAAGAATTTTAAAATTGTATTGCGAAAAATATCAATCTTTGTTCTCTTTCTCTCTCACACACACACAAGCTTACACACGCACACAGGGGGAGTGACCATTTATGTGGAGAAGAATGCCTTTGTAAACATATCTTCGACGCCTCATAACGTTCCAGCTATGCGTACGAAGAAAATAAGTAAAATCATAATTATGGACTGATTTTGAAGTAAATTTTCAAAACTTCATTGGATATCATTTCTCTACGAGTGTCCTACATTTATACCCTATACCAACGGTTCCCAATCCGTGGTTAGCGTATTAGTGGTCCGCTGAAAGCTAGTCAAGAGTCGAAGTCAGGGGATCTTCAAGAATCGACACGGGTTTTTTGCTTTCTAAAAATATATTTTTTTAATCCTTTTACAGTAGGCTTTATTAATTACTGAGATTTACATGCGTATAATATGTATATATAAATGTATTATATGTGTTTGTATTTTTTAACTTGTATATTTTGCTGGTGGGCCTCAAAATATTTTTTACACAACAGGTGGTCCGCACAACCAAAAAGGTTGGTAACCACTACCCTATACAAAGGAATAAAAATGGTGAAACAGTTTTTTAAATGTTCAACACTAATTGCTTTTACAGCTTTGGGCTTCTACAAGGGAAGGAGACAACGACCATTTGAAGGAGTGGTTAGAGAATGGACTATCGTGGCTTCTAGCTATATGAATAACGGAAACGCCTTTGAGGAATTTCCAGAGGGCCTTGAATGAATTAAAAACTCAAGTCATTGCTTTTTCGAATATAGACTTCTTCTTTCTATACGAACCGTTGCTTAATGATCTTCTTATAACCTCCAAAAGCAGTTCGGGTACTTTTAAGTATCATATAAGTTCTTCAAATATAATTGCAACCAGTAGTTACTCAGTATTTTTTTCACATTGTATCAAAGCTCGTAAACAATTAATTGACACCCCAGTTTAGTTTAGTTTAGTTATATTTACGTCCCCCATGAGGGGGACACCGTGAGTTCGCGGAGGAGAGGCTGCAGTACAAGTACGCAGGCTCTCGTCAACCCGATGGCACAATAATGGTGGTGTGGCACTTTGGGCCCACTTCCGATGACGGGTCGTACCCCGGTAGAACGGGGGTTGCTGCATGAGCCACTCGTAATGGGGGCTATTATGCAGGAACCACAGTGCCTGACTAACTGCTGCGGCGACAGGTCTTTCAGTTGTTTACCCGTATGCTTAGGCAGGGCGGGGTGATGTTCCTTTGGTCTATATTAACGTCCCGTTTTGAAGAAACACGAGGGCTATTAGTTGAGACCCCAGAAAGGGTAGCATGATGAAAGTAAAAAATAATAAAAAAAAATATCTTCAGTAATATTATGAAATAAATATATAAAATTGATTTTTCTTACATTATTTAGTGCCTTCATTTTATGTTACTGTATAGGGTCTGTTGGGGAAATTGGAAAAAGAATTTTCCAGACATTTTAATTTCTTTCACTTTAAAATAATACTATGAGATGTAAAAGAGGTCTATATTTTCTGTGAGTGCGTAGTCATGTTCTGCAGGGCTCATTAAGCAGTGCCTCTTTTTCAAAATAATTTATTAATTAACCAGCTTTACTTATAGGAATGTTCTCAATTACCCAGAGACTATGGGGTAATTTGGAACGCGTGTTTCGGCTTCTAATAATAGTATAGCAAATTGATTTGAAGAGAATATATTTGAAATGATGAGAAACTACTGTATATTGCCTCAGAATGAAATTTACTGCCTTTTCTCAATTAAGAAAAATATACCTTCTATTTCATGGAATATCGCGTACAAACTATCATAACTGTTTTCAAATCGGGGTAATTCATAACGATAAAAATTAAAATCGATGAAATGAATAAAAAATAGATGGAATGAAAAAAAACCTTTCTCAAAATATCTTTGCATTTGCATTTTCCATTTATGTGTAATATCCCTTCATTCGCAAATGATATAAAGTTGCAGTAATTAACACTATTAGATAATCCTACCATTTCACTGAAAATAAAGAGAAACCAGCACGTGGATAATATTGAACATGAAAGTTAAAAGTAATATGCTTTAATTATCACAAATTGAAGTCAAGAACGACTGAAGAAGGTTACCAAGAGGAAAACTAGTTACAGGAAAAATAAATTTACTGACAGATTTTCTCTCTAAAGAGCCAACAACAAGAACATAATTATCAAGGTTTATAAAGTAATTTTCTTGACTATACAGGTCATTTAAACAAGTCATATTGATAAAGATTCTCGGTTAGCCTTTTATCCGCAAATGCGATGCTGGAGAATCTGGAAATATAAATGTGGCCATACGACTGATATTAAACAGCAGAAGATGCTGGAAATTCATGCTTAGGTTCAAGATTTTTTTGAAGACATTTTGTTGCATGTAAAATGTTTCGATTGAACCGGCCAAGAAAAAAAATGTTCATAATTTTAACACACTATCATTTCATTGCAAATGGGGGGATCACATAAGGATCGGGTTAAAAAACCAAAGGTGGTTAGAAACTTACCAATATCGCTGGAAAAGTACAATAAAAAAGTCCATACAAATCTATTGGGACAAATGAGTCAGTAGGAATTGTTGGGTTAGGTTAGGTTAGATTAACGTCCCGTTTTCATGCAACAAGAGGGCTATTTAGGGACGGTACTCGTAATTTTGAACCGCGGTCAGATGACGAGGACGACACCTGAGCTAGGAATTGTTGGGAACTAATACCAATACAAAATAGGCATCAGGAAGTCATGGCAAACTTATAAATATTTTCAGATATCTTATTTAAACGGCGCAGGCTATGTCGAGTGTGGCGTTTCACAACCAGATAAATGTACATTGAAATAATTATGTTTCAATGAGCTATATCCTCACACGAGAGCTAACGGGTGCTTGATTTTGCCGAATTTGTTGGCTTTTAAATATTTTTTCTGATATTTGCAATTATTCTCATCTCTCGAACCGCATCTATCTTTTATGTGTGATTGAATAAAAAAAAATCGAGAGGTCATGTTTTAAAGTTACATTATGATATATTGTCGACAGCTGTGTTAAATTCGCTTTGTTAATTTGTAAGGTTTAAGAGAGGTTACCCCCTCGGGTGTTGTGATTTTTCATCCACTTCATGTCCTCGAGTCTGTTTAAATAACCTTAAAGGTTATAGTTACAGAGACATGGAGTGGTGTTATGCTATGTTATGTGTTAATTTCGCACCACGATTACAGAAACCGAACTTTCTTTTCCAAACGATATCCAAGATGCGTCTCTCTATACCACCTCTTTTTTGGGAAAGAGGGCAGGTTTTTAAAGCAGTAGCAAATCGTTCTAGCTCCTAAGAAATTTGTGCGCCAAATTTTATTCGAAACAGTATCACTTTAAAAACAAACAAACAAAGAGGATAAACAATTTCTCATATATACACGGATTTTAAAGATTTGCAACAAAGAATAGCGATTTTGGCATTAGAGATTTTATAGGATATTTTAGAGGCCCAATGAGTGTAGACAATATAATTAATTGATTTTAAATTCTTGAAACAATAGAACCTTGTCAAAATTAACTAAAATAATTAAATTAATATTTTAATCATGGTTATATGTGTCCTTTTAAGTTAAGTAGGTTATGCAAATGGTACTTATTAATTTATTTCGCATAATTATTGCAAAACTTTTTTGAACTTGTCATTTAAACTTTTTAAAAACTGCACATCTTCTGTTCTCGTCACACATCACATACATGCAAATATTTAATAAATCTATTTATACATTTTATTATTCAACTGATTTTAATGGATATGTCTTTTAAATAAACCGCATAGACAATTCTTTAGTTTTATAGAAAGTTCTTTTTTTCCCCTTCTATCTGTCCTTAATTTTTTTTTTTTTGACATGTTGTTTGTAAACACAAACAGATTTTCATACGTGAAAGCTCAGAACAAACTAGTCGAATTTCGAACGAAATCACGTTTCTTTTCAGAACATTACAATGCCCGTCATTCTCAAAGCACTTGGCAACCTTGCTAATTTTCAGTTTTATTGGCTGCATTAAGGTCAGATGCTTGAACCGAGCTACTTTCCCCCATCAGACGGCGGCCATTGAGTCAGGTAAGAACGAAAAGAAAACGAAAGCAGGAACCTTTCGAGCACCGGCGGGCAAACTAGCCCAATTGACCTTGGGAGTCAGAAACGAGGTGGATCCCAGTGTCTTGGATTCGGACTTCACTTTCGAAGAGTCCGGCACGGCAATGAAATTCCCTCCGATCGGAGTTCTGCTGCTCATCGTTCTTTGTTCATGTTTTGTGCCGCTTTCCCGCGCTTCTCCGGAATCGAACAGTTCGGATTACGATGAGCAGGTGGAGGCGGTCATTGAGAAATGGCGGGAGAATTTTCGAAGATTCAGGAAGATGACAGGCACCGCGATCAAGATCGCGATGCCCTATTTTATGGATTCAGTGTCTTCGGAGGAATTCGTGATCTCGTCGCAGTGCAAGCATGCTTTGTTCCAATGGATAGCGGATTTGAGAGCCATGAAACCCCATGCTTTGAGAAGTAAGTACTGTTATCTTCCTTCTGTTCTCAGATGAATCTCCGGATGGAAGCTGATGTATTTAAAAAATTATTTTAAGCTTCAAAATAACATCTGGTTCGGTCTTGAAAGACTCTCATAGACTGTAGTTGTTATCTGAAGATGGCTTAGCGAGGATAAATAATGTCCAGGGTACAGTGTACATTTCTCCCCACCCTGCCCGGTCTCATTTGTCGAAATCTGCTTCTAAAAGCATAAAACAAGCACAAAAATTTTTTCTTTTTCAGAACACTCTTCCCCAAGATTGACGAGCGGTGCGTCTATACCTTTCTTACTCACTCCTCGTTATGGCACTGTTAAGATGCAATTTTGAATTTATGCCATAGTTATTTAAGATGCTTTTTGTGGAAGGTCCACCACGATTCATAAACTGAAATTCACTCTAACTGCTATAAAGGAACCTGTAACTGTTGTATGCTTGAAGTACTGAAAATCAGTTTGAGCTTAAAAACAGTCGACAATGAAAATATTTGAGAGTTACTTAGAATGGAGAATAAATACAAACCAACTAAATTAATTATATTATGTAAAATATAACCAAAAATAATATAAAATAATAATGGTGCTCCGTGATGATTATTTTGCTAGTAAACTACTAAAAACTAATGATATATACTTGTTAACATCAATGCGCCATGCTTGTTTCCTTCTTCTTTTATGTCAGACGAATGCTATAAAGTGTTCCTTAAAATCTTCTGAAGCGCAAAAGGTCAAAGAACATGTTCCTATGCAATTGCATTGATGTTCATAATATGTTCATATTAATCCTTTTCCCCTGAGAAAAAAGAAACCGTTCAAAGCAAGCAGTTTTTACAAAATGCATTAATGAGTATATAAATTGCTTGTTTGGTTTGATATGCAAGCCACTTGCAAAGTAAATCCATTTTTAGGTACATATAAGGGAAGTTTTATATCCAGCAGATAAATCCGTAAAAAAATGATGGTATACTTTTACAATTATATAATCAAAAATTGAAATCTCAGTTTCACGTATTATATTCAATTATTTAATTCCATAAAGGAATTCGACATAACTTTGAGTTTAAGTTTTATAACATATCATTAAATACATAATAATATATTATTTCCATTATGCGTTTATGCATATTATTATGGTTAATATTAAAATGTATATTTTTTATATATAATATACTAGCGGTACGCGCACGGCGTTGCCCGTGGAATCAAGACTTCAACAAAATAAAAAAAAAAAACGCCCACAATGACATGAAAAGTTCTGAAAACATAATCAAAACAAAAGATACACATTATTGATTTTCCCGCTTATTTTTTTTCGCGATAATGACATTTTCTTTGTAGAAAAGTTAAACCAAAACAATATTAAAAAATTGCAACTTGGAAAATAATTATTATACTGCAAGACACAAAGCAAAGTATGCAAGATGAATAAATACGTTAAGATACGGTCGAAAATAATAAATCCAAGTCATTCAATTGAAGGTTATGACCTCACCTGCCCCGTCAGCCAATCAAATTGCCAGCTGCGTTCCGGAAAAGTGTCGCGGGAGGAAGCTGGTTCGAGAAAAATAACTTCCAACTGACCAGTAAAAAATTAATTGAAAAAAACGGGAAAAGATATTTTAACCGTTCTTGTTTTAAATCAGACAGAACCGTTCTAGCTTTAAGCTGAAAAAAAAATTGAAAATAATAGTGTTATTAGAAAGTCGGATGCGAGAATTTCAAGAAATCAGAATAAAAAATGACCATAAAAGTGACTATTTTTCAAAAATTTCTCAAAATTCAGCAAATTATGTTAGATGTACGATACAAACTTCAATAGAACGGAAATCGTTTACTCTTTCCGATGGCGTATCTATTTGTTTCGTACAATTATCCGAAATCATTCTATTGAGAAATTAAAGCAAAAAATCACTCAAAACATTAAATAAAAATTTTCTAGATTAAATTTTAAAATTCTGGCTTCGAGGTGCATTGAGTCACCATTACGACTACCTGTGTGCCAAATTTCGTGGCTGTAAGTGCGATAGATTCGTCTGGACATCGAACGCACACACGCACACAATCATTGCCTTTTATAAGTATAGATTATGTTTTAAAATGATAAGTATAGATATGTAAATAAAAAATGAATAAACTGTGACTGATAATAACAAAAAGAAAGATTGCAAACAGCAAAATAGAGATCAGACAAGGAATTAAAAAATCATCTATGATTAAACCATTAATTAGATATGACATCATAAAAACAGCTTATTTTTATAACCGTGTGAAACGGAAGAAATACTTTTCCGATTTCTAGGTTTAGAGGTAACTTCTCACGCGTCTTTGAAACTGACAAATCTGTATGAAATTTCAACATTTTTTAATTATGCATAAAACTTATTTTATATTGATTCCAGCATGTGGATATGACTTTAAATAACTGGCTTTGAATCGATCGGCAAAAATTTCAAGTGTTAGACCAAACAGATAAAAAAATAAATCTCTACTAATAATAAAGGAGAATGTGTGTGTGTCTGCGTGTTGGCGCTCTGAAGAGCAGCAGCTAGACGTAGAGCTACGAAATCTGCCACAAACATACTTTGGAGGGTGGGAATGTGCACCTCGCAGCCATTTTTTTGAAATTTTAATTAGAATTTGAATAAATTAAATATTAATTAAATTTTTGGCGTTTTTCTTTAGTAACTTCCGAAAATATTACAGCACAAAAATTATTTTTATTCCATCTAAATTTTTTGAAAAATATCTTTTCAATGATATTAATTAAGTTGCAGTACGATTTTTTCTCTAATTTTAATAAACTTTAAAAAAAATTTGGCATAATTTGCAACAATACTTTTCATTGGTGCAATGAAATTCAAACAGTTTTCATTGTTTAAACAAATATTTAATTGCGTGTTTCTCTTCCATTGTTGAAAGATAAGATAATATCGTACTGGAATTTACATTTTTTTTTATATTCGATCAATTTTTTTGTGAAATCTGTAAAGAAAGTCCTCAGGACACTGAACGATTATGGTTGCTAACGAAAGGTTATGTTTTAATTCTTTTTATAAACATGTTTTACTCTGTAATAGCATGTTTTGGGATGTAAAATATGTCACGTCATTTTAATGTTGAAATAAAATGTGTATAATGTTATAATCTATTGAATTAAAATAATCCATTTTAATTGAATCAAATATTTGAATAAGAAATTAAAGTCGGCTACGAAAAGATCGCGGATTAAATGTCTCCCGTAATTTCAAATTAAAAATTACTTTCTTAAAGGAACCATTAATATATCAAATTATGCATAAGAGATGCATTTGAAATTATATTGCCGGCTAACTAGCTGGTCGCCGAAGGGGGCTAGTAAAAGAAAAATATAAAACCATATTAAAGCAATACCCCCTCTCAAATGCGTTTTCAAAGACATCCAGCAAATACGAAGGGATGTATATTTTATACTGCATGGCGTAGGAACCAGATTTTAAGGAAATTGTTTTTGAAGATTTGCATTCCAAAAGTTTTTTGGTGAGATTACTACGTTCTAATTGCTCTGCAACCATATAGCACATGGCTTCTTGACTGTCGCGTCAATTCTAGATGAATTTTGAGAATTCACGGTGCATTCTTCTTTCAGATTCTTTAAAAAGTCATTTTGAATGAAAATGTTTCATTATAATTTTATGAATTATAATCTTTAGTGGAATGTCTTATTATTTATTGCTTCTTTCACTTTGAACACTTTTTCCGTTCAAAAGATTTGAGAAGTCATGTAATTGAATTAATTTTCTTTATTTAGAACATTCGACGAAGTACAAATTTTAGCCATACTGGTAATTAATTCACCGATTTATTATTTAGCTTTGATAACTAAGCCTAAATAAAAAATTTCAAATTTAGGAAACAAAGTAGCCTGGAAAATTCACACTAAGAAATTTGAATAAATTATCCACATTTAGCTTGGATGCTTCTTTGCTAAACTTCAAAAACGAATGAGATTAAACACATATAAATTCAATACTTAGATTTGGAAGTGAAAAACTACATTTTGAAGTTAAATAATAAAACCTGTAATTAATATCATTGCATGTCAAGCTCTTTTGTTCCATATTCATTTAGTTAACTCTACCTAAGAGTCCTGTGGTATTTTTTAAACCTTAGAATTTTATAAGTTCCTTTTAAGCGAATATTTATCTGACGTGGTCAAACGTACTCGCGCTGGTGTGGTGTTACACAACCCTCCGCGACTCAGAGGAGGGTGCCAGCTCAGGTGTCGTCCCCATCTTCTGACTGCGGTTCAAAATTACGAGGTCCGTCCAAAATATCCCTTGTATTGCTTCCAAACGGAATGTTAATATAATTAAACTAAATTTAAAGGAAGATTTTATTAATGAATAATCTGAATTTTAGCAGTACTCGTTTTATTTAAATTTTCCACTTTACTTTATAGAAATGTTACCGTTAAAGTTCGAAAGTTGTTAATGTATCCATTACCTAGTAAATCTGCAGATTAGCTGATTTGTTCAATAATAGTGTGAAATCGTCGACAAAATAATAATTTTCCCAATTTTATTTAGGTAATGTGCATATTAACATATTCGGAATCGTTAAATTGCAAAAGTTGATTTCTCTCTTTTCCTTTACCCCTTTCTCCCCCCCCTTTTCGAAAGTTTTAAAATCGTTTAATTGATTATTTGTTTTCTACTTTGATCGCTGTTTAATTCCATCGGTTGTTCCTTTACATATCACAATATAAATAAACAACATCATGTTTCAACGATTGTCAGTCTTACTACTGATAATTGCACTAAACTAATCAGTAAATTAATATTATGATGTTTCAAAAACTGTTACTATGTTTTATTTGCAATCTGTTGATTATTATCTGTAACTTAACTTATAACTTTATGGAATAAAAGTATAGCTGGTTTTTCAAATAGTAGTATCTAATGTTACCGAATTGTTTGTGTGAGAATTAATTGAAGCGTACAAAAAAGTTTCTGTCATTCGAGCAAAGATCATATTCGCACATTAAAGAGTGCCTAATAGGTATTGTGCAGATTATCTAGGTAATCTGCGGATTCACTAGGTAATGTGAGAAACGAAGCAAATTTCCGCACTTCAACGGATCGGCAATCTGCAAATTTCCTGATTTCTGCTTTTTACAGTTAATTTATTAACTAATAATTAATAAACAATCTGAATAGCATATTTTGTAATGTACTTTATATTATATTAAATAACTTACAAGAAAAAAATTAACTAAAAATAAATTACGGAGGAAAATAATGGTATCTATAAAGATAAGATCAAAAATAATGAAACTTGTTTCTTCTCTTTCAGTGGCTGATGCATCTGCAAAAATGATCAATGGAATTTTGACTGGAACATTGTCAAATTTCGGTTCATATGACCAGTGTGTTGAGACAGTTGTTCCCAAGAAGAACGTTCGTGGCCAGTACTGCACAATAGAAGCCTGGCCTCCATTGCCTCCCAAACCTCGATTTTATGCCTTAAATCAAAGGATGGAAGCTTTCCGGCGGTTTGAAAATGACACTGGTGTAAGTAAAGTTGTTTTTGCTATTGTTGGGAATGATTTTTTATTTAGGGGCTGTCCATAAATGATGTCACACTTTTTTTCAATATTTTTGACCCCCTCCCCCTTTTGTCACTAAGTGTCACACTTTACCATACCCCCTCCCTCCCCTTGTCACATGTCACGCTATATTACATCAACATATACTTGCAGTTCAGAAACAAAGCACTATGTTAGAGATCATACATCAAATTTTATTTTTAAACTTTAACTATGTGTTTTAATGACGTTTGTGAGCATAACAATAATAATGATTATATATGTTTACTTATTTTGTATGAAATAAGATTAAGGTTTAAAACAGAAAACCTAATTAATATACAATAGTAATAAAATATTAATATAAAAGAGAAATTGAAAACAGTAGTATTTTGGAATTTGATATATTTTGCTTAAAATCTAACTTTACTTTCTGAACACAAAATGCTCTTAAACAGATTGAATTAAAAAAAACCGCCTCAATAAGATCAACCTGTTTGTGCCACTACAAGTTCTACCACTCACCCTGGTGGCGGCGACGTATCTTTTGTTGGACATTTCTAGGGTGTGACGGGGGAGATTTTCTTCTAATGGTGAAGAATTTCTGCTGCTACCATATTCTCAGAACCTACCCTGAATGCCTTTTTTGAAAATAAAGGAATATAAGTGAAAAAAAATCAAATGAAAGCTGTTTTAGCTCCAATTAAAAAATTACCCTCAAATTCTGGTAATTTCAAAATAACTTCCAAATTTAATCTGCTGATTTTAAATATTTTTATTTTAACCAAAATGTGTGATGTCACACTTTTTGTTACCCCCTCTCGCCCCCTTGTCACAAACTGTCACAATTTTACGAACCTCCACCCCCCCTCCAAGCGTGACATCATTTGTGGACGGCCCCTTATTAAAAATGTTATGCATTCGATGGAAAATCTAATATTCATTAATATTTGTATACCATATGAAGAATTAAAATCTTTGAAAATTAAAATAATTTAACTCTTTAAAGGGCAGTTTTTTTCTAGTCGTGGTATAATAAAATAACTTTGGGATTTAGATTATCAAGTCAAGAAACTTCGTTTAGATTTGAGATAAGAAAATAGAACATGAAGTATTTTGTTTGATCGAAAAATTTGGCAAGAACTCACGCCAACCTTAAAAATTGCATTTAAAAATTTATGAATCTGGTGGAAAGTATACTGACCACGGCCTTAGCAAGGGTTAAGGAAAATCATGTCTGGATAATAACTTTTTAAGACATATTTCTTAAGAGGACTTTAAATCTAGTCTGCTTAATATTTTAGTTTTAACCCTTTCAGTACGGCGAGAAGCGGTTCGCTCCGCTATAGCACCGCCAATGAACCGAACCCAGAGTAAAAAATGTACACATTGCACATGGATGGTCTTTAGCGTTTGGGTTTACGTATTACGCCGCCTTTGCGTGCTCTTGGAAGAAAGGGACTTTTCTTTAAAATAATATATTCATAATTTCTACATAAACGATAATTATTATAATTAAAATTATTATAATTGTAATTGAAGTTCGAATGAATACCTCTGATTATAGACGGCGTTTGTCTTTGCGAGTTGCTTTGTGGATGCGGCATTCATCTCCGCAGATGCCGGATAGAGCCGGCGTCAGAAGTGAAAGGGTTAAATTGTCAAGTGTTAGTTTTTTCTCTCAAAATTAGTATTTTGTCTCATGAATCCATCACATCAATGCTTAAAATGCACATAAATTGGTTTTATAAATCCATTTCTAGCAGGATTAAATACAAAATTTCATTTGAAAGCATTGGGCATTCTCTAGCCAGTTGCGATGTACTTTTCACTTTCTCGTGTAGGAAGTATACAAAGAGAAAGTAATGTAATCGTCAACAAATTCGAACTCGAGAACTTGAAGAATCTCCACGTTTTAGACGTCTCTGAGTCCGAAAAACACAATTTTGGAATTATGTCTGTCTGTGAACACGATAACTCGAAAACTATTAGAACTACAGAGGTGAAATTTAGTATGTAATTGTTACAGATAATTTGTAGGTTTGTATCAAAGTTTGGTCAAAATCCGTCTAAGGAAAGTCTATCTGTCTGTCCGCTTTCATGTGAACTCTATAACACAAAAACATAAATAGATAAAATTTGGTACACAGTTTTATCATGAGAAATGTAGTTCCGTATCAAATTTTGGGCACAATAGGTCAAAGGGTTGATAGTCTGCCAGACTTTATAATCGCATAATTCTGAAGACGATAACTTCTAAAAGCAATGACTTAGATAAATGAAATTTCGTATATAATCTTGAAACTCTAATTGTAGATTTGTCACCAATCTTCGTTTAAATCGGTTTAAAAAAGGCGTTAAAATTGCATATTCGGTTTCTTCCCCATTCTACGACGCAAAAAAAAAAGACGCGAACGCTATAGCGTTTTCCCCACCTGTTTTAGTCACGTTTTAGAGCACAAGTTTTTAATAGATTATCAGGGAAATTATGCAGTTTATTTTAATTCACTATATAACTTTGCTTTAACCTTATAATTTTCACTTATTAAATGTGACTGTAAATTTTATTAGTTAAAAACTCAAAATTATGAATCTTAGAATATAATGATGGCTTTAGGAAAAAAGGAAATAAATTGAATTTAATTCTTAGTTATAAATGTGTTTGCAAAATTCCGCTTTATGGATGTGTTTCCAAAAGTAACAATACATCACAGCATAATCCAGTTGCTTTAGAACAGTGCTTCCCAACTTTTTATGCCATGCCCCACCTAAGTCTTTCAAAAATTCTTATGCCCCCTATATTACAGACTAGCCGCCTTCGACGAGCAGCTTGTTCGCCGGGAATATGAGTTCAGTTCAATATTGCATCATTTTATATTCATGGTTCTCTTAACAACGTAATTTTAAACTTCAAAATGTGACAGATATTTAACCCAAGTTCTATTAGTGACCTTGTGCCTGTTCTGTTCATTGTCTATATTAATTGTCCCTAATGGAATCAAACAAATGACCATGTCCAGTAACCCCTAATTCCACGTTCTCGGCACTATCTTCACTTTCTTATTATTCTTGTAAAATATGAATTTGATTTCAACGTTAAAATGACGCAGCACATTTTATGGCCAGCGGCGGGTTAGCTGGATTAAAACATGCTGAAAAAGAATAAAAACACAGCAACTATAACCTTTCAGCTTATGTTTCCTAATGTAAGCAAAGCAACACACTTCACAAAAATCTTGATGAAATAAAATATGAAAGCAAAATGTATTAGGATCCTATCTCAGATTATAACAATGAAAGAGAAATATGCAATTAAATATTTTTTTAAACAATAAAAACGGTTTGAGTTGTATTGCAACAATGAAAAGTATCGTTGTAAATTATGACAAAAAATATTTTTAAAAATTTATTAAAATTCGTGAAAAATTGTAGGGAAATTTAATTGATATAATTGGAAAGGTAATTTGTTGCACTTTCAGATGGTGTAAAAATGATTTCTGTGCTGTAATATTTTCGGAAGTTATTAAGGAAAAGCGCCGAAATTTTATCTAATTTTTAAGTATTTAAAATTTTAATTAAAATTTCAAAAAAAGGGCTGAGAGGTGCACATTCCCACCCTTCAAAGTATGTTTGTACCAAATCTCATAGCTCTAGTTCTAGCGGTCTGCCCTGTAGAGGACTAACACACAGACACACATATTCTCCTTTATTATTAGTAGAGATCAGTAGAGATACATAATTTTTAATATTCAAAAACTGAATTGTTCAAGAAGAAACTTAAATGATGGTTTTAGGAAGAAATGAATAGAAAATTGCTGAGAAGCACAGTCAGTAAATTTCTAAAGCATATGATGGAGAACTGAAATTCTAATAATAAATTTTCGCAACTTCACCATTTTTTTAAAAGGTTGCGGGGATTAAAAACTCTTTATACATATATTATTTGAAAATTATTCAGCTAGTATATGCTAAAAGAAAATACGCCGTTTCGATCTGACAATTTTTATATATGTACTAGTTAAATCACAATACACGGTTGCTTTTAAACTCTGGACGAGTCCATTTTCTAATTGCCCCCTGTGGAGCGTTGGCCCCACGTTGGGAAACAATGCCTTAGAATATGTATGAAATCTGAAGAAAAATATTAGAAACGCCAGAAGAATTTATCATTTAAATACAAAAAAACAATTTTTTCCACATTTTTATTTTTTGGAGTTCATTTCCTGTTCTCTGTTTTATTACACAGTTTTCTTACCGTTATCTTTTTCTGTACGGTGCATCCTCTCACTGATATTTTAAATCAGAAATCCTGACGGAACAAATACAAAAATAGAACAAATTTGTTACAAAAGTAAAACGTAGTTGCCACAATTTTTTTTACGTAAAGTGAAAATTAAATAGATAAATAAGGCAAAGGAAGTGTTTAAAAAATCTGAATGCGAATGGGAGCGAAAGTAATCTACATCTTTTCATGATTCGATAATTCAGGTTATTGATACTGGATCACCGGCGACCGTATCATCGAGGCTGTGGCGCAGTACAAACGATTAACGTTTCCACCTCACTAAAACCCAACCTTCAACCACACCTGTTTACTTCTACCCTAAAACCGATCAGACCTACGTAGAGACCTTGATCATCCTGTTTGTTCTTCCATGTCCGCTTAGTCAGGTATCTACGAGAGAAATATTTTCTTCGCTTCAAATGAAAAAAATACTGGGTCATTAGAATTTTATTGAAAATCACGTTGCTTTTCGAAGTATCTAGTATTTTGTAGCGTGTACTGAATGCAAATTCTACCATCGGAAATATTATCGAAAATCGTCTATCATAAATTGAAGAACAAGCTTAAATAGTTACCAGTATTTGAAGTGTCTCTTAAAGCATTATATTTCGTCGGTCAGTAAAAGTCATCAAGTCAAAAGAAAAAATGCATTAATGTGTTTTTATTGTTTTAAAATGTCATTTCTGTAACAGAAAAAAATGTGGATATCAATACATGTGCAGCATATATTGAATACTGACGATATATTGACATGCGTGATTTTTCCTGCTACAGGGATGATATTTTAAAACAACAACAACAGTTTAAATCATTTTTCTTTTGTCTTGGTCACTTTTAGTTGCATACCAACGATTTATTTTATCTATCAGCTCTTTAAAAATGTCATGAATAAAAAGAGATTCAATTTACAACAATTCAGTTCCGGAATTTGTTGTTCTAAGTGTCTGTTAACCTACATAATTTTTAATACATCATTTGTTTATTTAATTGATAAGCCGTTTCAAAACTCCATGTATAAAGCGAGATACAATTTACAACAATTCACTTTGCGAATTTCCTTTTCGTTCTAAGTGTTTTCTTATCTATCTAAATTTTTTAATACATCAATTGTTTATTTGACTGATCAGCTGTTTTAAAATTTCAAGCGAGATTCAATTTACAACAATTCAGTTCCGAAATTTCTTTATTGTTCTAAGTGTCTGTTTACCAATATAAATTTTTGAATACATCATTTGTTTATTTGTCTCATCATCTATGCAAAACATACTTTGGAGGGTGGGAATGTGCACCTCGGATCCATTTTTTTGAATTTTTAATTAGAATTTTAATTAATTAAAAATTAAACGAAATTTTGGCGTTTTTCCACAATAACTTCCGAACAAATTACAGCACAAAAATTATTTCTTCACCATCTGAAAGTACAAAAAATTATCTTTTAAATGATATCAATAAAGTTGTTTCACGATTTTTTTTCTAATTTTAATAACCCTTTGAATTTTTTTGGCATAATTTACAACGATACTTTTCATTGTTGCAACGCATATCAAACCGTTTTCATTGTTTAAACAAATACTTAATTGCTTGTTTCTCTTCCATTGTTTAAAGATTAGAAAATATCCTTTTGATTTTACTTACTTCTTTTATTTGATCAATTTTTCTGTGAAATCTGTAAATGAAGTCCTCAAGATGGTAAGCATATAATGAAATAATCCATTAAACTGAAAGATTATCTTTGCTATGTTTTAAATCTTTTTATCGGCGTGTTTTAAGCCAATAAGCATGCTGTGGACGTAAAATGTGCCGCGCCAATTTAATATTGAAATGAAATGCGTAGTTTACGGTAATGTAGACAAGAAACAGAACAGGTGCAAGGCTACGAAAAGGAAGCGTATTAATGTCTATAGCAATTTGAATTTTAAAACTACTTTGTTAAGGGGACCATGAATATAAAATTATGCATAAGAGATGCAGTTGAAATTTTATTTCCGGCGATCAAGCTGGTCGCCGGAGACGGGTAGTATATAATAAGAGTTTCGCAGATGCAAGTTCCTACAGTGAATATCCTCCTAAGGCCCCAAAAATTGAGCGACTACTGAATTCGCATAACGCGATTTCTCGAACAATAAGACACCTATTAAATCACTCATTTCAGAAACATAAAATATATCAATAATTTGAATAGCGACGTACAGAGCGTCATTTATTAACCGCCTTGGACTGGACTCTTCTGTTTTATATATTTTAGTAGAATAACCTTCTATTAGTGAGAAAAGATAAGCAAAATTAACTTAGTAAACCGAATGACTCATTTTAAGCCTAAAACATTGACAGCGGTAGGCGGATGTCCTGAGTAATAAAAATGTCTAAATAGTTAACAGGAAAATTGCAGTGGCAATGGTTGTGATAAGATTTTGTCGTGAATAGTTTGTTTTTAAATATAATTTAGTTTAGCAAATTCAAGTGACGGTTTTCTTACACTGAGTAGTGACGTCGGATCCTAATAGCTCTCAGATGATGCGAACGAATTTCAAAATTAAATTGATGCGGTGCTCTTTATACATATAACCTGAACACAATTAGACTAAATTAAATTATAGGTATGAAAGACAAATGAAAAGCGATTTTCGGAGAAACCAGTGAAATCCTTTCTGAAAAATGTGTGAGGGATATAGAGCCATGAAATTATCCCTTATTTATCAAAATTGTATCCAATGCCTTGATACCGATTTCGATATGAAATATGTCACCGTTTTTAATGAAATTTCGCTATTATTTATTAACGTCTTTAATTGATATTTAATGAAAAATCACGAAAATGAAATGGACGCAGTTTAACAAATCTTCGCAATAAAAAGGACTTTTTGTTAACATACTTTTCAACTGTAGGATTTCAGAACCCCTATCCAGAATTCAGTTATTCTAGATTCTCCACTCAATTACGTTTATTCTAATTTCCTTAACTCGGCACAAATAGATTTGTGATACATATCTTTATCATGAGCTTATTTATGGGCTTGAAATATACCAGTTTACTTAAAAAAAATTTGAAAGGTGTAATTCATATCTAAATCACCTCGGCCTGGCGCGAAGCCTTCCAGTGTATTTGAATGACAGTTACTGCGACAGCTCGAGTACTGATGCCGGGGTCCCTATGATATCACCGTCCACGGCCCGATCCCTCCCGTAGGAGGCACGCACTGTCACCGGCATAGAACCCCAACCATTATTGTACTCACGAGGGAAGCGAGACCCTCTATTACTTATCCGGAAGCTTCTCATCCACGTACTCGTGGTGCCCCTCAGTGGGACTTTGAAAGATGTATCATTATTTCTGATCAAAAATTTTAAAAAAGTGAAATGAAAACATGCAGTTAAAAACTTAGGTCAGAACATTCTTAGGAATGTAAGCAATAATAACATGAAAATTCTTTCTTAAATTAATAATTTAGAACGAACTAAATCCGTAAACTTAATTTCTTAAATAAGCTGCCAATATCAGTATCTTACAGTAAATGGAATTGATATTTATAAAGCTATTGCTTCGCTTCTAATATAGTAGGGGGGAAATTAAGCAGTTTCTGCATCCTAAGAGGAGCAACCTTTCGAAATTAACAGTTTTTATCAATAAAAATTCTAATTAAATGATAACTTTCATAGTCTTTCTTATATGCATTGGATGACGCTGATATCTTACTAAATAAATTAGAGTAATTTTCAGATTTCTTATTCTCAATTTCTCTTTCTTCTTATTCTTCTACTTCTTATTCTTTCTCTTTTTCATGAAAGTGTCAGAAACTCCAGTGACATTAAGGGCAGAAACTAAGTATATTCAGCAAAGATTTTAAAGTTTTAAAAAGTGCATTTTTCATGCTATGTGAAAATGCAATTTTTTTTTCATTCTCTAAAAATCTCTATATTTATTACATGTTTAACATGGTTAATTCGTTCTATGTTATATCAAAAGCGCGCTGTAGGAGGAATGTCAGAATGCCGTGTTGTAGAATGATATCGGAATGGCGTGTTGAAGGAGGGAAGTCTAAGGTAATCAGAATACCTTGTTGTTGGAGAGTTGTCAGAATGCTGTGCTGCAGGTGATGTATTAGAATGTCGTATTGTAGAAGGGATATTAGAACGCCGGATTGTAGGAGGGATGTCTCTATTTTTGCATCTTGTTATAGGTGGAAACTACAGTGATGTGTTGTGAGAGGGTCACTGTAGTTTACAAAGTATATAAAAACGATTAGGAAATTGGGATGGATTTAAATAAACTGTTGAAACATCCACGAACTTGTAAAATTATGAAGAATATGTTTGATGTAACTTATGCTCATTGATAATAGAAATTTAAATTAAAAGAAAATAAATTAAAAGAAAACGAAAAGAAAAATGAAAAATAATGAAAACAATAAACGTTTTTGCGCGCAAACGCAGCAGCAAAAAGTAATTGCTTCAACAGAATTTTTTTTAAAATATAACAAAAACTATAGAATAAAAACCAAAAATCCTCTAATACTTAGAACACTTTAGTTAGAAATTATTCAAAATGGAAAGGAACTAAAGTGGCGCACTCTTCAGAAACCACACGCTATTTTTAGTTCAAAAACGAACAAGATTTTCTGTGGAAAGGAATGATTTAATTTACTAATTTTGCTAAATTTTAAGAATTATTAATATTATAATATTATGCTCATTGAGTATGATTGTCAGTTTTTTAAAGAAATTATTAATTGAAGAATTTCCTCTCGCATCTAAACTCTTGCTTAACATTGTCTGTTAATGTTTGACGTAAACAAAGAATATGTCCCCCACTTTTGAATACTCATATATTGCCTACAGAGATAGATTTCTCCCAGGAACATAATTTTCAAACGAAACATTTGTTAAACTTGCTAAACATATATGTTATTCTTCTGAATAAACAATAATAGAACTATACTTTTATACGATAATTAGATTAAAATAAAAAATGCTAACTTTTATGTTCATTCAATATTTTTTAAGGGGACATACGACTCTTAAACATCGAAAAAATGGTGGAAAACTGTCAAATTCGATACATTATATCTCTGAAACAATGCAATTCACAAACTCCCTTTTTTCTAGAAAAATATCTCTTCTTTCTCTTATCGTACACACATTTTTAAACCTTCATATTTGTATGTATTTATCTGAGAGAGGAATAAATATGGATATAATTTTTGGAAAAAAATGAGATAGTCACCTTGCGCGCATGATTACGAATAAAATATTCCTCTAAACACGATATTTTGGGTATCTAAGTAATCTAAACAGTCTGTTTATGAAACTTAACCACAATTTACTAACATTTAAATTTCATTTCTATTTAATATACCAATTTAAAATAAAAATGTTAAAATTTCAACTTTTCTGAGCCCCCCGGGGAAAAAAAAAGATGGTTGGAGAAATATGTACAAAAATATGATTCAATTCGTAGAACATAGCAAAATACATGTTCGGTAAAAAATTTATGTAAACATATTCAATAGTTCTTGAGATATCGTGCGCGCAATATTAAAAAAAAACACATTTTGAGATATAGCGCTTTAAAGATATAGCCATATTCAATGTTTACGTTGAAGAGCTGATACATTTTCCTTCATAACTTCCATAATTATGGGAATTTTTTTAACGCGGATTGTTTTAAATTGTTCAGAAAAGACAGGGAAATATTATATATATATTTCATAAAATCGAAAAATTTCGAGTTTTAACAGTCGTATGTCCCCTTAAGTAATTAAGCCAGTAAAATTAATGTGAACGGGGCTTTGATCTTCTACAACGTTGCCGATAAAATTTGCTGAGGTTGTTTACAGCACGTTTCCCAACACGTGCCTTTCTGGTGGAAAAGAAGTTACCTTTCACTGCGGAGTCAATGGTCGCCTGCAACTTGTTTTCAGCGTTTCTCACCACCGGTTTAGAATTTGTGGAATGAAACGCATTCGAAACTAGATGAATAGATCATTGTAGATATGAAGATATCGTTGGTTGCTCACAACCTGTTTTGAAAGGATATTTACACTTCAATAATGTTTATTTTTGTCGAATGATGTCTGTCAACTGAAGTCTGGTTGACATGACAGACTGAATCAAGAAAAGCTATTTCTTTCATTTAAAGGTCTTGAATCATTCTTCTTTGCGGAAATGAAGCGCAGAAGGTTCCTTTTTTTTGAAAAATAACACAAAGTTAATCAATAAAACCACTGTAACTATCAGTGAATCAGTCTTTTTTGCGGAAATGAAGAGTAGTTTTTAAAAATAAGCCAGATTTCATTTTTAAAAACACCACAACGGTAAATGTTAAAAAAAAAGCTCATTCTCTCTTCCACATTCTACACAGCATTCTATAATCCTTTGATGTAGTAATTTCTATTGTCACGTATATTAAGATGAAATTCTAAATTTAGTTTTGATATTATTTTTAATTCGGTTAATATACAAATCTAAATAAAACAACATAAATAATTTAAATAACATTATATAAATTTAAATAGAACATTTTTAAATATATCCAACTGATTTGAGTCTTTTATATTTTGTTGCTAATGAATTAATTAGAACTTTTTGATACACGATTTAAATTCGTCATTACAGACTAAGTGATTAAATTCTTCATTTTATTTTATTGAACCAATCTGAATAAATACTCAACGTAATTTCTGTTGTTAATGATACATAACAAAAATAAAAAGTAAACCTTACATAATTTTATATGTATCTAAGAAATTCATACATATTAACGGATCAGTTATCTTTGCTATATTTGAGCTCCAGTATCGAATTAATTAAGAATTTGACACTTTTTTAAAACTTTGTAGCAGAGGGAATGCAAAATAATGTGCTGTCCTATTTATATATTATTAATAATAAAATTTGCAAAAATATCAGAAAGTATCATATAAATGTGAAAGATTTCATTAACAATTAGATTCTAACTGTAAATAGTATTTAAAATGGTAGACATACGGTATCATAAAAATTAATTAGAAATTATATATCTATATATTTTATCTTAAAAAGTCTTTTTCAAGTTAGATTGAATGAAGTTTATTTGCTTAGATTCTAACTGCAAGGTAATTTCTGCTTAAAGAATGGGGATATCGCAAATTTTAACAGAAATTACGCAGCTTTAATTTATCTATTTAATTTTTTGTGTTATTTCATTTCACCCTTTGCAGATTTTACTGCACATTTTTGGAATAGTTTTTATTATCCATGAAAAATAATAAATTTGATTATAACGTAGTTTAAAGTCATTATCCAACTGAATGATTTATCTATAAAATATTTTTTAGATGATGGGAGAATTCACGAAATACTTACACTTGTTTTACATGTTTCCGTTCCGAGTTGGTGTTTGTGTGCCTTCAACGTGCTCTGCAAGTGACATATACAATGTTTCCATGATGGGTAGGAATACTTTTATATTTTCATTTTTAGCTATTATTACATCAAATAACAAAAACATTTATATTTACTTTACTTACATATATTTTTTTGAAAATGAAGCAGAATATTTTTTAAATGCAGTGCGTGATCGATAAACAAACAATATCCATTTAGTGGCCTAATAGGTTAAGGCCCAGCATGGCCCTGCCTAAGATCATTAATCGGAGAAAGAAGATCATTTTTCCTATCCTGGGCCTGTGTTCTCAACCAGCATTATTTACAACTAGTTGAACGATTAGCAACACTACCGACGAACTGCCCGCTGTTCTAGAGCGGTTTGCTGGAGGTTTTCCTTCAGGCGAAACACAAATATGGGTAATTTTCTCCTTAAAGTTTTCTATGCAGACAACTGTCTCCCCCCTCCTACTAGAACTATGTCAGACATTTCTCTCAGGTGCTTCTTAAGGCTATATCAGGTAACAGCGTTGTGTGTGCAGTTTCCGTCTACCAAGGGACAATGCCACTCGCCAAAAGTTTGTAGCACGTAGCGCACTGAGACAAACGGTCAAACGGGATTTTGATCATTGCGGAAAGTGCATTCAAACTACATTGAGGCATTTTCGGCGAACTACGTCATCGTCAAAATCACACCCGATTGGTTTGATTTTCGCTGCTGAGTTTTCCGTCATTATCGTGTAAATTTTTTAAGCCGATTGAATACAGTCCATGATTACCGGCATCCTGTCTGATAGGTGGTCAGACGAGAAACTGTTGGCGAGTGGCATTGCCCCTTGGTAGACGACACTGCACACACAACGCTGCCGTCTGATATAGCCTTTGGGTGCTCCAGGGTCGCTTTGACCAACAGAATATTCCAAACTTCCCTTTCATCATAAGTCCTTGACTCACTGACATGACTAGACATGCTATTCAAGTGGGATTAAAACTACTACCATCTGTTCAAGTATGATATTCGCTACACAAATTTTTCGGTAATTGATCATACGTTATCACAGAATCTTTTCAGTGTTTGATTATTTCGCTCTGAAGACACCCAAAAAACTAATAATACTTTTGTTTTATAATTTCTTAATGCGTTTATTTATATGTAATAGCATTAATAAATAATTTCATGCTTGGATTGCATGGGTGAATGCACGGGTAATAGGCTCTGTAATATTATACTTTTTAAATTAAAAGTTCTGAAGATATATATAGATATCTATAGATTCTGTTTATATCATCGATATGACATAACCCAAGAAACACTGACAAATCACAATACTAGAAATTTTATTTTTGATCATTATCTATTTTGTATCATTAGTTTTGTTAGTAAAAATAGATGCTAACAGCTAAAAATTTGTGATTTTTGAATAAATCCTGATATAGCATTTACTCCTTTCCAGTGACAAAAAAGTTTTTCCCTGTCAATGTTACTGTTCCTCGTTGCGAAACGAAAGAGCTGACTGTGGTTGAAAATTATCAAATACCATTTTTGTAAGTCTTTGCTGCAATTACCTCATATTAAAATTATTTTTAGGTACTGCTTTACATACATACAGTGCAATTTATTTTACGTTTATGTTTCAGAGATGTTTCTAATTTTTCCTTTTCTCATCAACTTTAGATTTAGTCAGTCTGTATTTCATAAATTTTAAGAATATAACAGACATACCGAAATAAATTAGTTTATGCAGAAATATATAGGCGTCATGCATGTGCTCTAGAATTTGTTGTTTGACTTGAATTCAACAGAGAAACAAAAGTCATCATTATTACCTTCAAAGATGTAGCGAAAGTTGGATAGCTCAGGTGTCACCCTCGTCATCTGATAGGGGTTCAAAATTACAAGGTCAGTCCCAAATTAGCCCTCGTGTTGCTTCAAAATGGGACGTTGATATCTCTAAACTAAAGCTGTAAGGTTAGCACACACACATGACCCTATATGTTTCTTCGTAAAACTAATTAAATGTTTTTTGGTACGCTAGAATTGCCTCTTGAAGTTTATGTATATGTATCCGTACTCTGAAAAAATCATCTTTTTACACAATGAATATGTTCTTATAGTAAGTGAGTATGAGCCCCTTAAATAATGTCGTGAGTGCGTGGTA
Source organism: Araneus ventricosus (assembly GCA_013235015.1). Lineage (NCBI taxonomy): Eukaryota > Metazoa > Arthropoda > Arachnida > Araneae > Araneidae > Araneus > Araneus ventricosus. Next base: position 36,471 of record BGPR01001144.1, on the reverse strand, counting down.
TCTTATGACGTTTTAAGTATATAATAAAAAGCTTATTTCGACGTGTTACGATCCCTTTAACCCTTTAAGTGCAGGTGTGGTTTATAAACCACATGTATAATAAAGTACCCGCAATTAAAGGGTTAATCAGTCTCTTCACAGAAGTCGTATAACTGATCTCGAAATATATAACTATTCGAATTCTTTCCTAGAGCTTTCGATTGTTAAGACTTTTCATTGCAATAAGTTTTACTAAAAGTCCTTAAGAGGTATTTGAACATAAGTGAACAAACTGTTTGGATTAAAAAAATATTAGTACTGTCCAGCAGCGGATTCCGAAACTGCCATTTTTGGACAATTTTAAACCGGAAAGGGGTGTCAGGCAATGAGTCTATGAGCGCATTTACAGACTTCTTTGTTTGATCACGCTCAGTAAAATGTAAACATCACCCTTCCATTCTTCACTTTACCCCTATTTTGATGAAAATAACTCCGCCCGGCGCATGCGCAAAAGCGCGGAGGGCTTCCGAATTCGTTGCTAAACAATAGATGTATTTTTATAGATGTTTCGTTTGTAAGATTCCGTTTCTCGAAAAGTAATTCAAGCGACACATCTATATGAATACATTTGGAAAATACTCCTTTCTCAAAGAAAAATGTCTAATAATTTGAAATAAAATCATTTGTATCATAAATTTGTTTTATAAGCGTCATGGAAACACCTCTTGAAAACTCACCATAAGAAAGTTTGTAACCTTTGATTATTATTACAAACATTCATAGATTAAACAATTTATCATTTCATTAAAAACTTCTAGAACAGGCACTGTTCTCCGAAGCGCAATCTGTTCATGTTTTTTGTATTTTGTACTTTATTTTCAGCTGTGTAATTGCAATTTTGACAGCTCTAGTGATGTGTGGAACTGCAACGGATATTCTTCTTAACTATATGAATAAGGATCCCTCTCCTGAACCAGCGACTAGAGGTATTTTGTGCACAGATATTCTCCTGACTCTTTTTAAGAATTATTTTACTAAAAAGAATGAAAGTGGTTTCATTTTCTATGATTTTCGGGTCAATTTAAATAAATTAAGTGGTTCTACAACGGTTGAAAACTTAACAGAGGCAACTTAGTTGTATATATGACATAAAACAGAATCGGCGTGTTTATCTTAAACAGGCCATTTACATGTCTTCCAAAATGGAATTTTTGGAACACGGGAAGGAAAAAGCAATTTGCAGTTTTAAAAACCGATGGAAATTGGCATAGCGGAATGGCAATTCTGGAATTCAAGCGAACTCTAAATCCAACACTTCACGTGCCGATTCCAATTTGGGGCCTCGATTAAAGGGTAGCGGCACATCAAAGAATCTGCCTACATTGAGACCTAGCGTCGAGGGAAGAAATGAAACCCGAAATCTCCCGCGTAGGGGAGGAGGAGGGAGGTGGGTAGAATTCTGCGACTTTGAACCTTGTCTCAAAACAAACTTTGTAGCCTCCGTGAATAATGTGCCCCATTTTTCGACTTAAATGGATGGAGAAAAAAAACCAGTCGTGGGAAAAAGACTGGAATGGAATGGAGTACAGATGAATGCCCAGCTTTATACAACCTTTTCATTCTAATCCTAGCCTACTTTCCAATAACTGGAGTCATTCATCCAAATCTAATCATAGATGCTGTGATGTGTTATAAAACATCGACAGTCCTAAGCTGTACAAGTAACCATGTACCATACCAGTGTGATGTACTTTCTGAGGGGTTATGAAAAAAATTGCGTCACGTTGGATCGCGCATCATTTAACCGAAATGCAAAGATGATTTGATACCAAAGTTGAAGGAATCGCTTTGTGGCATTTTCTACCAAACTGTACCAAAGATTTTTAAAGCGATAGACCACTCCATTCAAGCCATCAGCATAGTTGATGCTATTTAAGCCATTTCGTGGCTACCAGATCGCTTGAAACTGGCTATACATAACAATAGGAACTTCATCGAAGAACTATAAATGTTTCAAGCAAGTACCTATGTTGTATCAGCTGTCGTTATATTGTTGCCACTATTGTTACCAACCCTCGTTATAAATTCTTTAAATCATGCTTCTTATTGGATAAATTAATGGGAAATCACAGCACATGATAAATGTAACTGTATGTGTCATTTAACATCCAGTTGCATGCTGTATTAACCTGTGTTGTGGCATAATAGTAGAAGCACAAAATCGAAGTTGCACAATGAATTGGGAAAATGAAATTGGTGAAGCTCACTTGACGTGTACCACGAGAGCATGAATTCATTTTATATTAATTTTTTATTTTGAATTAGCTGACAGACTAGTGGGTTGTGTCCAAGACTTTCTCATGTACTTCCTCGATATGGCGTGTTTTCCATTTATCTTCGTCGTATAGTGTTAAGACTCGGATACGCAGTTTGGAACAGCATCTCACGCCGTAGACAGATTTGGTCCAAAATGCGAGACTGTTTTTCAGTTTTATTTACAGTTTTAGAGCAATGATCACATAACTAAAATTCATGCATCTGGCTAGTTGTGGTTTTGAGTTATCGCGTTCATAAACATACTGTTAGGCATGCCGAAAGAGATGGATTTGGTCCAAAATTTGATACGCATCTATAATTCCGGTGATGAAACCCTATGTCAATTTTTATCCATTTAGAGCCATGTGATTTTCTTGTTAGCGTGTTCACACGCACACGTTTGAATAGACAGACATACTTCCCTTCGACAGAATTCGTCCAAAATTTGAAAGAAATCTAAAATTTTGGTGTAAAGAATCACATATCAAATTTTATCCTTCCAGCTCATTATGTTAACGTGTTCACAGACAGACAGACAGAGAGAGACAGACTTACCGACAGATATAATACCAAAAATATTTTTTTTTCTGGACTCAGGTATAAAAAACATGGAGATTCATCATATCTAGATCGTAATTGTTGAAATTTTAGACGATTACGATACTTTCTCTTTGTATGCTTCGTATGCAAAAAAGTAAGAATGAAAAGGTTTTTATTAGACTATGGTGCTCTTGAAATTCTTTGTTTTCGGTATTTAAGGCATAATAAATGCACAAAGATAAAAATGTTTAAATTTAATGCAACACAATGTTTTAAAACATAGACAGCTCACAAGACGGTAGAAACACAACAAAAATTATTGAATCCGTTTTTAAGGAAAAGTACAAAAGAGGTACCATTGAAACTAAAAAACTCTTTCTGTAGTCATCTACGAGACATGCTTATATTAACGAGGAATCTCACAGTTCATAGCTCCATCTCCTACAGAACGTGAGATAAATTTACATTGATATCTTTCTCAATGCAAATTTCAAGACCATTCTTCCTTTTCACGTTTTAATAATAAAGAAATGTATGTTTTGAAATCGGCCGAGTTGGGGATAAATTTTTCTGTTTTAATAGTACGAAATCATAATTTAAAACTCTTTACGAGCTCAGAGGTTCTATTTCCGGAACGTTGTAAGACTGTAAATTCAGTTTATTTTTTATTTTGGAAACTGCGCAGCATATCAAAATGAAGCAAGTGATATGAAAACCGGTTGAAAAATCAATAAAAAAAATTCTATTAAATTTGTCCTTCACACTTAGCCTAAAGTTATAGGAGGCAATATATATTTACGCCAAATGCGTGCATGAAGTTCATTTAACTTCAAAAAAATGTGTATAAGTTTGCATAATAAAGAAACCGATTATCTAATTTGAATTGCTAATGATCGTGTGTTCAGATTCTGATGTAATGATTACAAACCTGCATCAGGAAGGACAAAACTCAACCACAGAACAAGTTATGTCAAGGTCATTGTATCCAATGAATTACGTAGTGGGTGTTGAAAACTTTGTGTATACCTTTTAGCCAGCTTGGACATGATTGATTAAAATGTTCCCATACATAGACTACGATTTATTCACTAACATTTTGCGCATGCTACCGACACTGTATGAATTGCAGGTATTTGTAAAATATCCAGAGTTATGTAGAATAGCAAACCCTATTCCAGCCACCCATGACAAAAGGTTTTTGTTATAAAAGTGGATTTGAAAATGCAAAAAATTGATCACAAGAATTCAAGACATTTGTACAGAAATACAAAAATAAGTTCTCTGAATCACTTTCGTCATACCTCATATCCAGCTTTGACAGAGTCATGATTAATTATAGTGTTCCCAAGCATAAAGTACTAAGTATTTACTAAATTTTCTTATATGTTTCTGGCAAAATTTGAATTTCCAGTATCCTGTAAATTATCCAGACGTTAAGTAGAATCATAAATCGTGTTTTTTTGTGTCAAAATGTGATAAATCCTTTTTTTTTTGTAGAAACGATGCATTTGAAAATGCAAGAAATAAAGCATAAAATTGCAAAACGTTTGTACAGAAACTGAAAAATGCCATTTTTTCCAATTGCACAATTATTTAAAGTCCAACACATTTAACTAAAAACAGGAACTTAGAAGTACAAAGCCTTACAAGTGTCATTATTTTTGAGAGGGTAGTACGAAGGTGACACTATTGAGCAAATAGCTTGAAGAAAATGGTGTTCATAATACGAATCACCAGATTTCAAAGAGTTAACTGGTCTCTCAATACAAACACTTGGTCTTGCAAGTATAATTGTTGACATTCACAAATATTTAGGCAACATATTTTAATTTAAAATTAACATACAAATAACGATTAATTAAATATTAAAAGGGTACACATGTTTCATATTTTTCTAAGTATGAGAATTCCCGAACATCACACATTAGCAGTAACAAAATTAGCATTTGATGTTATTATCCGATTATTTAACCGATTTACTATCTGTCATAACATTCCTAAATTTATAGATATAATGAAGATTCCTAAATTTATAAGGGGCCAACGGTAGCCTAGTGAAACAGTCTCAATTTCGTGATCATAGGGTCTTTTTTGAGACCCGATTCTACCAAAGATTCGCTGTATACGTTGCCTGATGAACGTTAAATTCTGTCCTGCTGGCTCAGGTGTTGTCATCTTACCACAGTTAAAATTACGAGGCTCATCCCAAAACAGCCCCCCGTAGCTTCAAAATGCCGTGTTAATCTAACTTAACTGAACTACACCTAAATTTATAAAAATGACAGAATTTTAAATTTATAGAAAGTAGGAATGATATGGAGATTACGAAGTTAATAGAATGCATGGAATATCAACATTAACTCATCATGCAAAATTCTTTTGTTAATTCAATATAAGATATTCTTTTTGCATTATTTTAAAAGAATAATATTTTTTTATTTTGAAGAGTTACAATATATAGTTAAAAGATGTTCGTCATGTATTAGAAATATTCAGTGAATACAGATCTACAGAAACCAGATTTTGTCTTTCTTTATAATAATTTATATATATCTTTTTTTCTACCAGCGTATAGCACGCAATGCGTTCTATGCTTTTCTGCGATATCCAATTGGAAGGTGTTAATGGACTTAAAGTCAGGATCGGATACTCTGGGTGTGTTGCATGGAATACGCTTTCTCTCTATGTGTTGGATAATATTTGGACACACTTACTATCATTTGAATTTCAACGTACTCAGTAAGTATAATATTTTGTTGGCCATTTTATTAAGGAATCTATCATGAGACCAATCTTTACAAATTTTATGACATTATTTCATGAATAAATTTACGTTTCGTGTTTCATTAAGGATACTCTTCCTATCTTTACCACTGTGTCCTGAAAAATGTCTTTCCTTGTCATTCCATGTTTCTGTATAGATGTGTGTGTAATATTCTCAAACAAAGTTTTTTCTCACAAATTTTTCATCTGTGATTTTTGCAGAATATTTACAAATTACGATAGAGTTGACTAGTCAGTTTGCATTCAACACAGTCACTAATGCTTCACTCCTCGTAGACAACTTTTTCTTTATTAGGTAAGTGTATCAATTTGAAAAATAAATTTATGTATTCATAAAGCAGCGCAATGATCAACCTGCAGAAATTATGTAATAATCCTATCAATCTATAATTCATGTAATTATAATTTTCGAACACAATCATCTTCAAAATTATAACAATCTAGCATCATAAATTGTTCGTCCGTTCGATACGGTTTTCATTGAAGCTGGATTTAGTTATAAAATCTGGCATAAACTAACGCTTGTGGATTTTGGGTTCGGTATTGAAAACTGTACTCAAATGTGTAAAATTTGCTTTCTGAAGTTAAAATTACTAAAATCCGTTCCAAAACAGACTATTAATAAGGAAATAATTAATTTTGGAAAAATGTAGCATTAAAATATTTTTCTGTATTAGAACATTTTGCGGAAGCATCTGCAATATGTATTTCGGGTCGGCTTCCTCTGTGTAGCTGTTCATTTGTATTTTCTGAAGTTCTACATCTTTACAACCCGTTTGAATCACAGAAGAAAACGAAAATTTGTGTTTACGAACTTTATTCTTCTACGAGTCGATACTGAAAGTAGAAATTCATTCACTTGTAAGTAGACATAATGAGTGCAACTCATCAGATTTCTGATTTTGAGCACTACGTCGGTATATCAAAAACAAAAAGTGCTCGAAGAAATTTTTAACCCTGTGAGCCCTATCCCGCCTCCAACCGCCTCATTCGACACAGGCCAGACTTAGACGATTTCGGGCGCCTGGGTGAATTTTATGGGAGAAAATTAGTTCCTTTCTTTGTTGACAATTGATCGCGCAAACCAAGGGTGGCCTCCTCCTGGAATTTCTGTAGAGAAAGAGCGGATTTTATTCTGATTTCATGAATGAAAATTTACTCCAATTTTTGAGGCACTTGAATTCTCACTCTAGTCCGGTTCAAAGAGTTAAAGTAGACAGCTAGCTTCTGAAATCCGAAAATGTGATACATTGTCTTTTTAATCAAACAATTATATAATCAAATACGTGTAATATAGTGAGATTTTAAAGCAGAAAATTGTGTTCTATATTACACTTATTATTCTCATTGCTTATATTAAGAGTTTTTAGCATTATATCTATATTTTTATTTTGTTAGTTCGTTTTTCCAATGTTGTAAACTTTTTGTTTTTACTGTATTGATGATGTTTTTCACAGTACACGAGAAAAATTCTATAAATAATCGCTTTTTTAATATCACATATTTTTCTTTTATTATTCAATTTACGTACTTAAAACAGAGAACAGGTTTTAAATTCATTTGGAGTTTTTATCGAAGTTTAATTTAAATTTCAGTTCGCTCACATGTACACTTCAAGGACAAACTTATTTTTTTTTCGTGTACCTTTAAATCTTTTCTTAAGTGACATTTTATATTGTAATCTATTTCTAGAATTAAAAAAAAATATGAGACACTTCTATGCGAAATAACGCTTAGCTTGATGTGAAACAACTTTTTGGATTACAGTTAAATTCAACTTTCTCATTATTGAACAACATTTTAATTCTGCTATGTAACTTTGTTTCAGCGGATTGTTATTCATCTATATCGGCTATGATATTGTCGAGAAAACTGGCAAAATTCCCAATCCTTTCTATTTTGCGATACATAGAGTTTGGAGGTAAGTTTTCTTTTAATAAGTGAGAATTCCAAGCAATTTTTACAATTTAAAATGCAATATAATTTTGAAATTTCAACATTTCCACACAGCTGGAAACCGAGTATCACGAATATTTTTGAGGAGACACATTACCTTCTTTGCATTTTTTTTCTATTTGAAGTATTATTAAAAAAAGTTTTGATACTATTGAAACTTAACAATAATATAGAGTCATCTTGAAGAGGAAAAATACCTTTTTGATCTGTATGTTTAGTAAATGGTTTAAAGAAAAAATTCTACCTTTTAAATTTCCTACTACTTTTTCAAATATGAGTATTTTTGCTTCAAATTTTATTTGCAGATTCACTGAAATATATTACATAAAATTTTGCATGGATTTGAAGCTGTATCTCATATTCGCCTAATTATTTTTTATGGTATTATGTGATGAAAAATATGGAAATTTAGTAGCACCTCAATTTATGACTTGTATATAAAAAAAACTAAGCAACTGAAGGCTTATTTCATGCACAGTTTTATCATATGCATAAAGATAAACAAGTCCAAAAAATTGAAAAGCCCTATCTTAAAAAGGAAAAAAGCCTTAGCATTTTCAAAACATGAAAGTGAGGAAAATTCCGACATGGAGAAAAAACCATTTAAATTTGTCATCTGCGTATATTTTTCGTTTGTCATCGTAAATAAAATTCTAAATAACTTCTGAAATATTAAAGGTACTGATTTGAAATTTTGATACAATAAGTAAAAAGATGATAAGAGCGACGAATTAAGCCAATAAAATGAAAACTGATATTTTGACCATTTTTTGGATAATGTGTCCATGGATATTCACAACGTATGGCAATTAAAGAGCACACATGCGAAGGGTTTTTTACGGATTGTTTTTCTTACAAGAATAGTGCATATATGAAATTAGTCGTAAATCTGTACTAGACGGTGACTTTGGAGAAACAACACAAGAGATTTCTTATGAATTCAGCACTTATGTGCAAATTCCTCAGTTTACGGTCAATTTAGGAACTGGGGCTCATAAAGCCAAAACCTTTGTTTTAGAATACAGCGTCGTTTTTCCTTTGTGGTAAGTTTGTGTAATATTTTAAAAATAGAACTAACTTTGAAGTACAGTAGACTACCTCTTAACCGGCTTAAATGGGACCGAGGGTAAACCGGTTAAGCGAAAAGCCGGTTAAACCGAAGAAGTGAAATAAATTAAAGTTCAGATGTATTTGTCTTATACTTTACATTGAATAAAATGACGCAATATTTTAATTGTATTAAAATATTGCGTCATTTTATTCAATGTATTAAAGTATTATGAGTTCAACCAATCACCACAATCGTTTGGTAAGGGACATCTATGCCCTTCTATTATCAAAGTCAAAAAGTGCCTGCCAGTTATTGAGCCGCATTCCACTCCCCATGAAAGTAAGAATAACTAAAATGCGGAAATCATTGAGCGTTGACAGCTCCATTCAAATAAAAGTGCGTGATTCATTCATTTATCGAATATTCTGGGAACAAGTATTTTTACTTCTAAATGAATTCGATGCTATAGAAAACCCCAGTAACATAATAGGCAAAGCGTATTTTTAACTTTCTATTAAGTTTCTATTTTTAAGTTATTTCTGTACCTTGAGTCCAAACTCACGATTCTCATTCGTCAAATTCTATGGAGTTTCTGCTTTCCATAGAAAATTTCAGACTTTTTTGTTTGGCAAAAAGCACTATTATTTTCGGAATATCTCTAAATTTGTGTCTGAACTGTCCCCACAGAGCCGTTGTCGTCAGTAAGTTTCGTGTGAGAAAAAAAACCCCACTATAATAGATCAGATAGAAGATCTTTATGAAGAAATCTGGTAATACAAAAATTATGTGTTCGAATACAAATCTTCACATAAATGACTTTCGTTTAAGTCAGCTCCATTGCATCCCCGTTAAAGTGCCCTAATAAGTAAGACTTAATTATAAAAGACATTTCATTATGACAGATGAAATCATAATCATTTAACTGTCACTCAGTCTGTCATAATACAAGTGACACAAGTTTTTATCCGCTTTCAGTATTTCGAAACAGAAATTACAATTAACCGTAAAGTTTAAAAATAAAAACTCAGCGGCCAGTTTGAATATATATATATATATATATATATATATATATATATATATATATATATATATTGTACGATGACATATGCTTAAGATTTTTTTACTCAAATTCTTTTTTACCCATTTAAGATTATTTGTGGTGAATTTTTGAATTGCTTCAGCCCTAACATTAGAAAAGCAAATTACATATTTTTGACGCTTTATAAGACTAGTTAAATTTTTTTGTGTCAGTTAATTTACTCTTTTCTTATTTTCACATAGTTTTTATTTTATAAGTTTATCTTTCGGCAAATAAACCAAAATTGCATAAAAGATATTATTCTAATCTATTTTCATTTAATGTTAATTGGCTATATTTTTTCTTTCCTGGGTCAATGTATACTATTCCATTTTGTCCTAGCTTGATCCGGATAAATGATTATTTTACTTATAAAGCTCTATAACTATCAAATCATCTTGAGTGTTTGATGAACAAAATTTTATAAGCCTTCCCGTGATTCAATAACCCATAAACATGATCTATTTTACAGATTCTTGCCGATTCAAATGTTTTTCGTGGGATGCAGCACTTTGTTACCGCTGCTTGGAGACGGGCCGTTGTGGCATGAAAATATCGATCCCATCGTGGAGGGATGTAAAAAGGACTGGTGGACCAACTTCATTTTTATAAACAATCTCTACAGGACATCGCCTAAAGGAGTAAGGATATTTTATTTTAACCTTTTATTACTATAAACGACACTTGAAGTAGCCCTTAAGACCTTGCTTGCACAGGGACAATCGCTGGCTGCGATGAGGTCACGTGACCACAACAAAATCTCATCATCAACAAGAAAGTCTCATCACCATTCGACAATCTCATACTCATGCCTAGAAAGAGGAAAAGGAAAGACAGAGGCAATTCGCTTCAAAGAAGAATTCACATTCCCACTAGGCATTGTCTCAAAGGTCTGCGCATGCGTATCTCAATGACTTCAGATTGTTTACCGTAATGCATATAAACTATTTTGAACATTTCTTTCTAAATATGTTGGTAGAATAACGTACGTCGTTAAATTTTTTTCTGTAATTGTTTGATAAATAATATCAAGATAATTTTAATTTGATAAATATCTGTGAAAATTTTAAGATAAATCAAACGAAACTGAAAATAACTTTTAACTAAAGCTTCACAGTCTTTTGGACCTTGATTCCGATCACTCTGTGAAATTACTCGAAAAGTATTTACATTCTTTCTTTGAATTTTTCACGTGGATGAATCTTAAATTTTAGCAACATGACATTAATTTCTCCGTGTTCTAAAACGTCTATCACCGAGATTTGAAGTTATTATGACTACTGGAAGTGGGGTACTGCCATACTGGATTTATTATGACTTTTTTTTACTGCTGCACTCTGAGCAAGAAACCTTAATTCTGGTCACCCAGTAAATTTTTCGAAAAATATAGTGGAACTTCGCTTAACGAGCACCTCGTATAACGAATAATAAGCATAACGAGCAAAATAAATTGGAAAAAAATGACTCGCTTAGCGAGCGACATTTCGCATAATGAGTAACGAGAAGATGGGTCCCGGATTTTGCGTCTGCTACTTTCAGATCCAAGGAGCGTTTATTTCGTTTAAATTATTATCAAGCATGGTGTCCAGTCCTTGTGCATTCACGTTTAACTGTAACCTGTTTTAACTGTTAATCGAACAAGGTCTTCTAGTAATAAACGTTTTGAATGGAACAAATGACTTTGTTTATTTTCATATTTTGATTCCAGTAATATTTAAGACCACGGTTTTTTAAAAACTATTTTTCTGCCATTCAGTTACAGTTTTTGATATGCTACATAACAAATGATGTGATGTATTTGAGTGACGTAACGAGTTACGTATTTGAATCAATGACGTAATGCAATTGACTTATTTCTTTTAATAAGGATAACAGAACAGGTACATCAATCCATGTTTAGCATTTCATTTCTGAAAATCCTATCTGCTTTCCTTGCTGATTGATTCTGTATAAAAGATAAGATGAAGATGATTCAGGCTCCTTAACGATCTTATAAATAATTTTCTTTGAATAAACGTTATATATGTAGTATGGGAGCCTACGTCCCGTGTGTGGTGATACGAAGTCAGAAGAAACACAAGTTTTCTATTTTATAAATTTAATGATGACGACACAAACAGTAAAGACGGCACATACATTTAAATGGAAAAAAGATATAAGAGAAAGAATTAGGATGGCGGCTACTGCCCTGTACATCAAGTCATGTTAAGTCATCGTAGGCAGTTTAGGCGTTGCGTTCCGTTACTCGCCATCGCACAACAATGTCTGTCACTAACCAGAGCAAGATCATGTGACGTGACGTCAGCTAGTAGAGAGAAAGTGGACGAGCGCCTCCTGGCGGGATACCACATACATAAAATTTTGTGAGTATTTTTTTCCGGCACGGAACGCATTATCGTATTTTACATTGATTTCTATGGGAAAAATTTTTTCGCATAACGAGCGTTTCGCATTACGAGTAAGCATCCGGGACGAATTATGCTCGTTAAGCGAGGTTCCACTGTATTTGGATTCTTTCTTCATTGGATGTTTTACTCGGATTTATCTTAAACTCTGGCGATATGTAATTCTGCTTTATCCATGAAAAATCAACAATATTGCCAACAGGGTTGCGTTTGAGACAGTGAGATAAAGTGGTTTTACATTTTGCTGACAGAAATGTCCTTTCCCTAAAAGCATAAGAAAAATTTTCTCATCAGGAATAAAAAGTATTTAAAAACTATAAGAAGTGATAAAAATCCATTTCTGAAGGCTACTCACCTTTGTTTATTCAACATGTTTGAAATATACATTTGTTTTTGTAATTAAATGTTAGTTATAAGAATGATCATTATTTTTTCCAGTGCCTGTCTTATTCTTGGTATTTGGCAGCTGATTTCCAAGTATACGTTCTTTGCATCCCTCTGGTGATACTGATCATGAAGTAAGCCTAACTTCAACTTAAAGCTAAACGAAATTTCACTATTTAAAATGCAAACGCTCTAATCATAAAACATTAAAAGAGTAAATGAATGAGACTCTATTTATGTCAAATTTATGAAATCATCTTATTTGTTCTAAACACTTGAAATTAACCCTTTGCGGACGACTGTCACTTGGGCATGTTAGCTGCTTGGCACAGTCTCTCCCGACTGTCACAAATACGTGCCGGCTCTTGTGGATTTTAGCTACCGATTGCTACGTCGGCGTGATATCATCTTTAAGTAAAAGTGTGCTGGCCCTGAGCAGCCTCGCGTGTTGAGGAACGTCAGCCAGTTCGAACCGCGCGTCCTCAGAAGGTTGAAACGTAATTTTTTTTTATCAGAATCAAAAAATCGACAAACAGAACGCGTCAAGGAGGGTGTAGGTAAAAAAAAAAGTTGTTATCGGATTGCCATATGGATTAATGATGGTCTTCTTTTATTCTGTAGAGTTGTGTGTTCCCGATGACAATACAATATTTTAATATTTTCAGAACTTAAGCATAAGTTAATCGATTAATTTTATTTAATTCATATGCAATGCAAGAGTTGCCATCTGGTAATGAATTTGAAAAAAAAACTGATTATAATACTATAAAACTTATAATAATGATATAAGACTCTAATATTTTTAATAATGAATTAAAAATATATTAAAGACTAAAAGAAAAAAAATATATAAAAACAGTTTTTAAACAGCACACTTGTATTAGTGTGCTAATGTACTAATATGTAGAAAATAATTTTTTAAAACAAAAATTAGGAGATGAAATCGTAAAAGTGTTGAAAATAATAGGATAAAGAAATTAAGCCACAGTGAATATTAATAGAAAGAAAATTTCTGAAACATTCAGTAAAGATTAAAATGTATTATGAGTGTGAATAAAACCTCAATTTACTTAAAGTATTTTATCATCGACTCAGGCTTTTATGATTTTTGATTTGGCCTCCAGATAAACTAGACTAGAAAAAATATTTTCTACATTTTAAATATACTGAAAAAAGCATGCTTTTTAAAATTCCTTTTTTATTTCATGAATATGAAAATCATTTTTT
>BGPR01001144.1:2445-17751 GCA_013235015.1 Araneus ventricosus | reverse complement strand
TTTGCCATTGACTGTTATTTAAGCTTCATTCAGTTTTATTTTAAATTCATCTCAAAGTCATCACTTAATTCAAATAAATAGCACCAGAGGCGTCTATAAGCACATTGATAGTCTATGAAAAGTCTAATAGATAATTATTTTTAATGTTTACAGTTTTATGTTTTTTTACGTTTATAACAATTATTATCGGATGTTATTTTAGGGATGGCATATCGCTGCTTGGATGTTGAGTTTCGCATTCTTAGGTTCAGCTCTGTATGGTGTACACCCCTGGAACAACCACCTGCCGGGTACTGGGAAAGTAGCAACTGTTCTGTATGCCAGTCTGAGCAGGATGGCCTGGACAGTGGGACTTGCATGGATAACCGTAGCTTGCAGTACAGGATGTGGTGGCAAGTGCCAATTTTTGTAAATTGCAATACATTAAAGGATATTCAGATAAACTCGGAATGTTTCTTTCATATTATATATTCAATTTCGAACTGCTTGGTCTAAATATTTCTTAATGCTGTTATTCCTAGATGTTTCGCTATCCATTTTATAGTTAAATATTAAAAACTGTTTAATTAATATCATTAAATTTAGGCTAAATTAATTTCATAAGTAGTTCGTTATTAATATAACAGATTTCAACATATTTTACAGTAATGATATGGATTTAGCATTCCACTGAAAACAACATATTTAAAATTAACATTTCGCATATATTTAAAAATCTTTTGCTATTCCTACAAAAAATTGGCGATTCTAGTATTTATGATGATCTACTGTAAGAAACTAAAATGTGTGTGGCAATCTATTTTACTTAACAGAAAATGTTCGTATTTCAGGATTCGTAAACACTGTCCTATCATGGAAACCGTTTATACCTCTCAGTCGTCTAACTTTCATGGTGTACATGATTCACCCCCTGATTCAGCATGTGTTCTATTCAACTCTCAGGGAAGGAATTCAAGCTAGGAACGCTTTGGCTGTAAGTTCTCAACCGATTTTTAAAGTTATTTTTTTTCTTCCTGCTATAAAAGTTTTAGCACGTCTGTGGTGGCTCGGCGGCAAGTCTCGGGTTTGGGATCGACCGATCACGGACTCGATACTCATTTCCCCAAAGGTCCGCCGTATATGCCAACCGCTCGATAAATGCACAGTTTTAATTTTAATTCCAGATGCTGGTGGGGCATTAAGGGTGGACGTAAGAATTTAAATGATTGTTTCAGAAAACTATGAATTTTCATTCGTAATATTTTCATAGTGGTTTTTCGCGCTCGTGTTAGTGTCGTCTGGAGGATTGCGGGTTCGAGACTCTATACCGCGGAATATACGTCGTGTACGCTGGTTGGTGCATATAAAATCCATTTGGAACAAACATCCTTCCGCTGGTGTGGTGGGCATGCCTGCACAGGTGTCTTCTTCCTCAACCGATTCAAGACCGGACAAGACTTCACGATTCAAGACTGGAAGGAATGTCCCAAAATAACGCACCTCTAGCTTTAAAAGTAGCAAAATTTCGGTCTCATGACTGAGGATTTCGGGCTTCAAAAGTAGCAAAAGTTCGGTCTTTTCTGGAGGATTTCGGCTCAAGACCAAATTTCACGGAAGATCCATCTTGTTCAAGGGTTTGGTGCATGTTAAATCTTTCGAGAATCAAATGTCCTCCCGTTGGTGTGGAACGAAAGTTCTGAGGGGGGCTGTCGACTCAGGTGTCATCCCCTCATCTGAACACTGTACAGAAGTCAGTCCCAAAATAGCTCTCTTGTAATTTCAAAACGGAACGTTAACAAAACTATAAATATTACTAATTAAGCTAAACTAAAAGTTTTAAACGGGGCATTAATTTAGCAAATCAAACTCGAATCCTTACAACAAACCTAATTATTGAAAGATTTCGAATTTATTTTGAAAAAAAAATGAATCTATATGATGAAATTTTTCTTAAGGGGCTGCTTCATTATTCGCAGCGCACTTGTAATTTTAAATGAATATATAACTAACATTAACAGTGATAATCTGAAAAAATTCTATTAATTCAGATTAAGATTAAAGCTTCTTTTATGAAAATTAGTTTGTTTCAGAAGCATTAACGTAAGAATCAAGCAGATTCATGAAAACAAGTTCAATAATTTTATCGTGATTATATGTAGCTAGATTGTACAAAAAATATATTCTATTTTTTTTTTGGAAAGTTTGCCCATTTTTTTATTCGTGAGTTCTACAATCGTGTATTCTTAGATTTATTTTTTGATATTTTGCATTTATTTTATTATTATTTGTTTTCTCCATTAATTATTGTATTATTCACAGTAATTCTTTATTACATATTTATTTTCTTTCAGATTTTCATATACTTAGGGTTCACCGTGAGTAGTTACGTCATTGGAACAGTCATATGCATGCTTCTAGAAGCTCCTTTCGTTAGAATAGGAAAAGTTGTATTCGACATCGAAGAAGCCATCCGCAAAAACCAGCTGACTCTTCGAGAACTATTTTTCGGTAAAGGCCGGCCGAAACACGATCGCCAACTAAATGGCGCAAAACCTGGACACCTAAAAGAGATACCTAATGGAATACCAAATAGCGAATTAAATTCTTTAAATAGCAATTTCAGTTTTTCAAACGGCAGGATAAAGGCAATAGAAGATATGATGAATAAAAGGAATGATTTCATCTGTCGCCTGTGAATCTCATATGTCAGCAGTTGTTCTCAGCAATGTGCCAAATATGTACCTTTGGCGCATGATTTGCTGATGCGAAGTGTTGTTCATGTTAATTTTTTTAAACCATAAGCCAAAGAACAGACTTAGAAAGTGATTGATCATGCTTTCATGCCTGACATGGTGGAAAATACGGGAAGTGAAAAGTTCGATACCATTTGATGTACAGTGTTTATTTTGTTCTGTTTTTTTTTTTTGTGCTTTTTTAAAAGTATTTCTTTCATGTGCTGTATTAAGTGTTTATTGTATGTGCATTCTGGAATAAAACCTTTTGATTTTGATGTTGGAAGATTTATGGTGGCTCGCTCAAATTTGAAGATAGGAAGAAAGTATTATTCAAATGATACAAAATGTAAAATATTACTTGTTTTATGACAGAAAAATAAACTTAAGCAAAAAAGGTTTAAAAACTAATTTAACCAAAAGACTCTTTTAGAGTAAAAAAAAGTTTCCTTGCAGTCGATAGTAATTTTTTTAATAAAAATACTCGTGTCAGCAGTGTTAAAAGCCATTAAATAGATTTATAAATACTCATATTTCTATAAGTATTTCTTGATTATTTTTTCGGCAAAAAAAATCAATGGAAAACCGTAAATTATTGCTGTACCTGTTAAATAGTGACGATACACTCCTCTGATCTTTCTTCACTCAAATATGTATCTTTACATAGAATTTACAACTGCAGTCAAACCCCGTTATACGAACCCTTAACCGACCGATGCGGAAGTTCACTATAACCAAGGATTCGTTATATCCGACTTTTCAAATATTAACTACACAATATTTGCTTTAAACCTTAAATGCATTTCTGTGTTGAACAAATTAATTACAATAAATTGCAATTAGTAAGGGGTTATAATAAATTAACTATTTGTTCCTAAAAAATTAATGGTACTTATAATTATTTATATCTCTAAAGTGCGAAAATAAGTGGAAATTTTTGTTCACTATATCCGAAGATCATAGCAAGCATTTAAAAATACATTAGTGACATAGGAGTTCGGTTGGGATCATTTGAAGAATTCATAACAATCAAGGGTTTGTTATATCCCGGGTTCGTTATACCGAGGTTTCACTGTAATTGAAAAGCGGAAAAGATTTCAGAAAATTAATATTTTTGATGTCATGCAGTTTATTTTTTTTGGGGTTTGAGAAGGAAATCTACAATTGTTACCTAATTGAAGAGTATAACTAGTTTCATTAAGGGTAGTGAGGTAGTGTAAGGGTAGTGGTACGTTGTGAAAATTTAATTTTATTCCGCAGAGATGGGTAATTATTAACAAATTATTACTGAAATACTTCAGGGAAATTTTATGAGTGTTTTTTACTAGAATCTAATGAACTAAGTTTATTAAAAAGCTTCAGATGAGTACAGCAGTAATTCAAAATGTTTAAAATTTTACTTTTTCATTATAAATTGCATTATTCATCTTTAATGGCAGTTTCCTTTGCTCATAAAACTCAATCCCGGTAAACTATCCTTTCTTTGGGGATAAGTTTGTATTATAATCGAAATGATAGTTCATCAGTCTTTACTTAATACCGTTTTCATTTGCTATAAAGTAATATATTTGCGTTAAATATCGGGTTGCAATCAAATTTGGTAGCTACTTGAAGAAAATAAAATAACAATAATAATAATACAGAATTAGAGTTGAGAGAAATCATATTTTCTTCAATCAGTGATTTCAGTTGAGTCAGATTTCTTCAGTATATACTTATAACTTTTAGAATCATTCCTTTGATTTAAAAATAGTTCATAAGTTTCCATGGTTAGATCGATATTCATAATCAAAATTAGTCATCAATCTTGGCATGAATGGGCATCATGCATTCACACCATCAACAAGAGAAAATGATTCAAGCTCTTTTTGAAAGTGCTGATGTTAACTTTAAAACGACTTAATACATTTCATACAATTACAATTCATCTTTTTGTTGTGAGAAGAGATAAATTTTGAAATGTTTTACAATAAAGTAGAAATTTATTGTTTGTGAATTTACAGGAAAGAACCCTACTCTCCAATATACAAATGAATAAAAAAGTGAAGACTATGAAATGAATGTATTAAATTTTACAGAAAAAGCATGTTGCATATGTATATTGTGTAAAATCCTTATCCCTTGTATTATTATCTGAAGTAAAAAGTAATCTTCAATTTCTTTAATGAGTATGCCTTAAAGGATTGTTATGTTTACATATATTGTTAAAAAGATGAAATATTGCAAGATACTCCTTTGTCAATTAGCTGAGAAAGATTTTATTGCAGAATTATCTAGTTTTAGATCAAGGTTCAATTTTTTAAAAAAAAGTTGAGTAACTTTTAAAGAAATAATTAAAAATTTCTTAAAATTTAAAGAAATTTTGAAAAAAAACCTCAACATTTTTTAAATCATACTGAAGAGGCCTATTGCATTTTTATTTTTAGATCACTGTACTCTGCTCTTCAAGCAAAAGATTTTTTTACTATAGAAAGAAGATCGCTGCAAAAAAAGGATACTGAAAAAAAAATTGCAAATAATGACTTATGTATATTTAATAGGGACTTTATTTTTTTAAAGGGTTATACAAGGATCTTTGGTTTTTCGGAACACACAAATTCTATATTGAGTTTATAATTTTCATTTTAAAACATTCTCGTAATTTGCATATTTCCTACTAGATGGCATACTGTGCAATGTTCAATAAATGCGAATGTTATATAGCAATATAAAACTACCAAACTTATTCAATTGATTTAAATTTTATATTACTTCTAACTTATTCAATTTGTTAGAACACATAATTCCTAACTTTCTTAAAAATCATATTTACAAAAATATTTCTGCTTATTTAAGAATAAATTTAATCAAATCAGCTAATTATAAGAATTTTGGTGCTTCAAAAGAATGATTGTTGGGTTATTTATCATTAGATGGCAGCACTATCGATAAAATGTTTCTGTGTGTACTTCTTTGTCCAATATGAATTACAGAAATTTGGTTTAAATTATCACTATTTATTTATAGCCCAGTGGTTAGGTAGTTGAATTCGGAATTAATTAGGGGAAAGCTGGAAAGTGTTTTAATCCCTTCAGCTTAGGTCTAGAATGAACGTACTAAGTTTCCCCCCTCCGGCGAGGTGAGCGTTAGCCGCTGCGTGCAGATTTGTAGTAAGAAAATAGGACTTTTTTCAATAATCGAGCAATATCTCAAAAACAACTCATGCTAGCAAAAACATTGTAGTACAAAAGTTGTAGAGCTTAAAATTCTGAATAAAATGAGTACCAACATTTATTATATTCCATGAAAATTAAGCTCACAACTGCGCTTCAAAGTTTCGATTAAATTGTTGAACAAGCGCTTGAAGCGAGAACGGTCGAAGTGTTGGTTCTCTCTGCCTCCAATTATTATGTATACATTTTAAATTTATTCAGGATGCTTTTATAATCATTTCAAGGCTTTATTTAGTATATTTTGAAGGAAAAAACCACTGTTATTATGATTTAACAAAGGAAAACATCACACGAAATCTTCAGCAATGGTTGAAAACGTGCTTATTAATTAGAAGCAACGGATTTCTCATTCGAGGAAAGTTCTTCAAAATAACTCAAAGATTCTTTTGCATTCAGATATTGCACGGCATTTTAAATAAATTACCGGTTATTTTGCAAAAGAAATCTTCAAAAATTATAAACTGCGCTTGAAATAAAAAAATGATTTCAATGAAAAAAGGACCATAAACGAAATTGCCACGAACGGAGAAGAGTAATATACAACCAAATTTAAAGAAAGACTCTAAAGGAATAAAAGTTCCCAGTTCTCTTTTAAGTCAGCAAGTTGCATTGTACAAGGAATATTGTTATTGTTGTGGCTGATTAGTGAATATATACCCATCTGGGCATATGGGAAACACGTGTTCATCATCCATCGATCGAATGTAAACACAGAGAGAGGATACGTTGATGACGTCGCTTTGAGAGCACACTGCTTAGTCAATGATACCTAACGGAATAAATATCATGCTTCCGAGCTCTTTTAGCAACAGAAAAACTTTTTCTAAGCCTGACACTTTGTAGAAACGTTGTTAAAGAGTCACACACGAAGGAATCGAAGTATGGAATGTTTAAGACATCTTTAAGATCTTAAGAGAGAGATTAAACAGATATTTTCTTTTGCATCTATAAATCCAAAGTTTACGAACATCAGGATCCTTCGGAAATCAATGAAAAGATTTTTTTTGTGAACACTTCACATGTATAGCAAGTGGTATTGTGGCAGATGGAAATATAAATTGACACAAAGCTTATGAAATCGGAGTATATTTTTTATCAAAAACTGTTGGTAATAATTTTGCCGTTGTTACATTTAAACGGAAAAACCGAGTAATGCCTATTAGTGGTTTCACTTCCAAGATGAAAGTTCATGATGAATTAATTCCTGTGAATCCAGACACAATATTCAGAAGAATCTCTCTCCTAAAAAGTCTGATGCAGTTATTTTGAATTTGAGCTGGCCCATTTCCCATTGTCACTCTTTGACGAAGGATGACTGCGCAAGACCTGCAAATCAGTATTTTATGATTTATTTTCTACTGAGACTGATGTGAATTTCACTTCAGCATGTTATGTGGTTAATGGTGGATTTCTGTTACATCGTGTGTTGTGGAAGGCAAAGGAATAATTTCCTTTCATCCTGAAGAAATATGTTGATTACGCCCAAAAGCACTTCAATGAAGGAGCCACAATAGTTTTTGATGATTATCCTGAAGATGCAGTGAAAAGTACAAAATCGGTAGGACGTATCAGACGAATAAAGAAACATATATCTGGTTATGTTATGTTTGATGAATCAATGTCAGCCACTATGTCCCAAGAGAATATTTTGATCAAATGATAAGAACAAGCAAAGCTTATAAATATGTTATGTGTTAAGTTTCAAAATGAAGGTTTTGTTGTAAAGCAAGCTGAGGAAGATGCTGATTACCTAATAATCAAAAGTGCTTTGGAAATAGAGAAAAGGTCACAATGTGTTGTGGTTGTTGGTGAAGATATCGACCTCTTGGTTATAATAGCAGCATCTATTAATTCCGAAAATATTTTCTTCTTAAAGCCTGGGAGAGGTAAAGCAGAAGATGCTTTATATTGTGCAGCAACCCTGAACATTGCTCCACAAATAAGGGACAATATTTTGTTTCTTAATGCGTTCAGTGGTTGCGATACCATATCTGCTCTTTTCAGGCAGGTGAAGAAGAAATTTATCAATGTTCTGAACTGCAACAAGTTGTGAACATTTTCCGTGATGAAAATACATGCCCAGATGACATAGATGAAGCAGGACAGAAAGTTTTGATAGCCCTGTATGGGAGAAAGAAAAGTGAAGAAACAAGGGATTCTCTGATATTTAAACTTTTTCAAAAATCACTAGTAAAAGATTATTTCATTTTAGTATTTCTCCCTCACTACAGCAGCTGCACGTGAACACTCTCTCCGTGCATACCTACAGGTTCAACATTGGAGTGGATTTGCCAAAAGGCTCTTAGATTGGTGTTGGAAAGGAACCAAACATGGATTGTTCTCAGTCACCATCCACAAGGAACCAGCTGCTCCATCCCCTCTCTCTATGATATCATTGAAAGTGCACAAAAGGGTGTAACTTGACTTGCACCTGTAGGAAATCTGGCATTAAATGCTCTACGATTTGCTATCACTACAAAGGACAAGGGTGTACCAATTCTCTAGAAGATAGCATCATTACAAACTTAGCTAACCCAGAGGCTGAAATCGATATCAGGATGGAGGAGATAATTTTAGACGTTGACTTGGAGGAAGAATATCAAAAGTTGCAAGTGGAGGAAAGTGACAGTAGGCAAACCGACATTAATGATTATGACTAACCTTAAACATCTAAAAAATTGAAATATAGCTAAAACTTTTTTTTCTATTTAATATCACTTCAATTATGCGTAATTAAATAATAAGTATTAAACTGAAAGTCGCTCTTCATTATGCTCATTTTTCATTACGCTCTCAGTCATTGCTGAAGCTTTCGTGTGATGTTTTCCTTTGTTAAATCATAATAACAGTGGTTTTTCCTTCAAAATATACTAAATAAAGCCTTGAAATAATTATAAAAGCACCCTGAATAAATTTAAAATGTATACATAATAATTGGAGGCAGGGAGAACCAACACTTCGACCGTTCTCGCTTCAAGCGCTTGTTCAACAATTTAATCGAAACTTTGAAGCGCAGTTGTGAGCTTAATTTTCATGGAATATAATAAGTGTTGGTACTCATTTTATTCAGAATATTAAGCTCTACAACATTTGTACTACAATGTTTTTGCTAGCATGAGTTGTTTTTGAGATACTGTTCGATTATTGAAAAAAGTCCTATTTTCTGACTACAAATCTGCACGCAGCGGCTAACGCTCACCTCGCCGGAGGGGGAAAACTTAGTATATTCATTCCAGACCTAAACTAAAGGGATTAAAACAATTTCCAGCTTTCCCCTAATTAATTCCGAATTCGGCCTTTTTTTGCGACCCAACCACTTTTCACGTTTTAATAATTTTAGTTGAGTGACATTAAACTTGCCTCCATTAAAATTACCCCTTAAATTACAGTTCAGTAATCTGTCTTGAAATTTTAGCTAATTTGAAATGTAGTAAGACATAAAATCAGGGACGCAAAAATTCACTGGAATTTTCTAAGTAACCATTTTGTATGTATTTCCTTTTAGTTATCACAAAGAGAATAATAGATAATGAAATAGGTTAGACTAATGTAGAAAAAAATTTAGAAATGTTCCCACCCTAACTTTCTAGTATATTTCCAGATAAGTATGCTACACTGGTGTAAAAAAATTAAGGAAAATTTCGTAAAATGCGAGAAATTTGCAATTAATACGAAAACTAAGCTTCGAAATCAGTTCTGGCGAATCGTGTGACATTCAATCGAGTATCATACACATTTTTCAGTGAAGATTCGGTCATGAGGGCAATTAGGGGGGGGGCACCAAAAAGGGATGAAGGCGAAAATGGAGTTTGAACCATCCTGTTTCACAGAAAGCTGATAACGTGATGTAACTTTTATCGAAGGTTATGGTTTAATGTGCATGATATTTACATGCATTTTCTTAAGCATAGCACAAATATTCGGGAAGATATAAATGTTTCTTTAAAAAAATCTCAAATTTTCTCGAATGTGTTTTGATTATAACATGCGGAGTTTTTATTCAAATTATTCGAAATTTGCAGAACACTTGACAATATGTTATAGAAGTATTGTATTAAACTTTGAAGTAAATACGTTGAATATTACAGGAAATATGAGTGCTTGTACTAAATAATTTTTTGCTGCGCATGTGCGTGACGCAGCGGAATTTTTCTTTCATAACTTCAAAGCCAGATATATAGAGCAACTTAAAAAAAAATCCTGGTTAAATCCCGCTAAAATTCAGAAACCTGTCGGCATTTCAGTGAGGTGAATTTAAATTTCTCTTTCAGAGAAGCTAAGTGATGAGGGTTCTTGTACAAACTAATATTTTTTAAATTTGAATCATCGAACAGTAACATTGATTTTAGGAAAATTGAATATCATGAATACCACCATTATGTACACTTATAAATTAAATACATTATTTAAATTGCATTTCTTCGAATACCATTCGAATATTCAAGTTTAGAAAATATCAATTTGTGCAAGAACCGTCATCATTTAGCTTCTCTTCAAGAGAAATTGAAATTCACCTCACTGAAATGCCGATATCAGCCTGAATTTTAATGGGATTCAACTGGAATTTTTTTAAAAGTTGCTCTATATATTTGGATTTGAACTTATGAGAGAAAATTCCGCTGCGTCTCGCACATGCTCAGTAAAAAGTATTTAGTACAAACACTCATATTTCCTCTAATATTCAACGTATTTCCTTGAGATTTTAATACAATACTTCTGAAATATATTGTCGAGTGTTCTACAAATTTCGTATAATTTGAATGAAAACTCTGCATGTTATAAGCAAAACACATGCGGAGAAATTTGGGATTTTTAAAGAAAAACCTTTATATTTTCCCGAATATTTGTGCTGTGTTTATGAAAATACATTTAATTATTATGCACATCAAAAATAACAATTGATAAAAGTTGCATCTCGTTATCAGCTTTCTGTGAAACAGGATGGGTGAAATTCCATTTTCGCCTTCATCCCTTTCTGGTGGTCCCCCAATTGCTCGCGTGACCGATTCTTCACTGCAAAATGTGTATGATACTCGATTGAATGTTACACAATTCTCCAGAACTGATTTCGAATCATAGTTTTCGTATTAATTTCAAATTTTTCGCATTTTACGAAATTTTCCTTAATTTTTTACACCAGTGTATTTAAAGTGTATGATGAAAAGGATGCCATTTAAAGTGTGTGATGGAAAACTATTGTAAGTGCAAGTTGTGCTATGACTAAAAGTATGAATAATTTCTTTTTCCATTGACGATTATAAATAAAGCGAAATTTACGCCATCATAAAATTGAGATAGTTGTCTTTTCAATTATGCCAGTAACGTGCATTTTTTCTATGATTAGAAAATTTTTCAGAAACGTTATTTATTAAAAGCCATAACAACTTACACGAATGCATAAATATTTAATATTTTCACTTATACAACTGAAGTGCTAACGCGCATGTCAATAATTGAAATAATTTAAATGTGTGGAATATTTAGCTTGGATTTAAGTGGCAAAGCGGATAAATAAATGAAAAAATAAAAAATGCATATAATATTTTTCATTTAATAAGAACAGCAATGCAAACGTTAAAAAAAATCTTTGTTAATATAGCGCTTTTTTGCTTAGCTTCTTAGTGCAGTGAAAAAAAACAACAGTGTATGTTTTGGAAAAGCACCTCTTTTCTTTGACGGATTTCCCCAAAAGTTTGTTAAAATCTGCAGTTTGGGTGTAAAGACCATGCTGAAAATTTCATCCATCTAGCTTGTCAAATTTTCGATTTATTTTTTTCACTTACTCACAGAGCCTAATTCCAAAAATTGCTTTTACGGACTCAGAGAATTTTATAATTTCATAATTCATTGAAATCTTGCTAAAAAGGGAATTTGAAGGTCATAATTCTTTTTCTTCATATATATATATATATATATATATATATATATCTTGTATGAGAGATGATTAACGTGATTCCGTAAGAAAGCAATAGAAAATAATGAATATCAGCTGCTTTCTATTGAAAAACATTAAATCTCAACAGAAAAATTTTATCTTCATGCATATAGGATAGTGAACCGTAAATAAAAGACTCTGTGCAAAAAAAGGAATAACCTAAAAGGAATAGCTTACTTAGCATTGTAGTAAGTCTAAGTTGTCTTTCAACGTAATGCCAGTCTATATTTTAGACCTTTTGTTATAATGTAAGAATTTTGCGGAGTCACCAGAAACGAGTTTGAAAAAAAAGAAACAGGAGGGTTACCTGTAATTGCAAGTTCCATGGTGTTCGATTGACTGCTGTTAGGTAAGTTTTCGATATGAATAAAAATAATTTTTTAATATGTTCTACTTTACAGTAAACAACACAAAAAGAAATCGTGCTATTTAAATAAACTCTTTTATTTTTATAATTTTCCGCTTTGTAGTCTTCAATATATTCCATTATTCATTATAAATAATATGGAATCTTAAAATTAATTTTTCTCAACTTCACTATCAGCGGGCGCCACGGAATTAAATCAAAATAAATCAATTAACTGATAATTAATTTCTGAAGCTCTAAAATATTGTAATGCGCAACAGTACAAAATTTCAAAACTCTAGAATATTAAGAAACGAGTTAAAATGTCATCAAAAAATTATATCATTACACAGCAAGGCATGGTTGAACAGGAAGCTTGTGAAACATTTTTAGGTAGATTCCTTATAGGAAGTCTACCTATTGCAATGGTTCTCATGACACGATTTCCGGAAAATTTCTGCAGATCTTCACCGATCATGACGCCTAGAACCCAAAACCACCCTTCGCTAAAAAGTTTATATATATACATAACGCTTTTTCCCATGTTATCTTGTGAACACGATAACTGGGGTAATTTTTATTTCATTTTAACCGACGTGGGATATGTTGTAAGAATAGTGAAAATCTCGATCGAGTTCGTAGATGGGAAATCCAGCTTAAAGGGGGTGGAAATGGTGGGGGCTGGAAATTTTCATTTTCCCATAATTCCTTTACAATTGAAAATTCAAATTAGGCGAATTATCGCCTTATCATAAAGAACAATTTTTGCATTTAAACTTTTTCGATAGCTACAATTGCTTGGAAGTTATTAGCTGAAAAGTGATTTTCCCTCTCTTCCCTTCCTCTCCCCCTATCTTAATGTGCATTTCAACATGTGCATGTTGAAATGTGTTCATCAAGGGGAATATATGCATGCTAAACCTTGTTGGAAAGCTCTCGTCATTTGAAGTCTCTTCCATCCGCTTTCATTCTTGCAGCTCTAATCCTTATGAGAATAGAGGGCAAAATGTTCTTTTCCTTATTATTAGTAGAGACGTATATGTATAACGCTTTTGCCCATGTTATCTTGTGAATACGATAAATAGAGTAATTTTGATTGGATTTTAACCAGCAAGGGATATGTTGTAAGTTCAGTGAAAATATCGGCCGAGTTTGTAGATGGGCTAACCAGCTAAAAGGGGGTGGAAATGGTGGGGTACTGAAAATTTCATTTTCCCATAATTCCTTTACGATTGAAGATAGGATGAAAACTCAAAATAGGCGAATTATTGCCTCTTTATAAAAAACAACTTTTGTATTGAAACCGTTTTGATAGCTACAATTTTTTAGAAGTTATGAGCTAAAATGTCACTTTCAATCCCCTCCCCCCATTTTATCATTTCCCCATAGTTCTGTTACGACTAAAGACAGGGGAAAAAATTCAATTAGGCGAATTATCACCTTATCAGAACGAGCAACTTTTATATTAAAGGTTTTTGTCAGCTAAAATTGCTTAGAAGTTATGAGCTGAAAAGCGATATTCAGTTCCCCGGGCCCCCAATTTATAATTTCCCCATTACTTTGTTACGATTGAAGATAGAAAGAAATTTTCAATTAGGAGAATTATCACATAATCATAACGAACAACTTTTATATTAAAAGTTTTTTGACAACTACAATTGCTTAGAAGTTATGAACTGAAAAGCAATGTTCAGTTCTCCCCAATTTATCTTTTCCCCATAGCTCCGTTACGATTGAAGATAGAAAGAAAATTTCAATTAGGGGAATTATCACCTCATCATAACAAACTACTTTTTTATTGAAAGTTTTTTGACAGCAAGAATTACTTAGAAGTTATGTGCTTCCATCAGCCGCATTCACTTCCACTTTTTGTACGGTAAACAAGCTGATATACCTGGCTGGATACTCTGGATTAAAATGCTTTCATGTCTAATATTTTTAGTGAAAAAACTACTATTGTATAAAAATTATAATACACAAATTCCTTGTCTAATCTGAAACGTTTTTAATTAAAACGAGAATATCAATTGAAACAAACGATTTTTAAAAACAACTGTTTTCTCCATAAATTATTATTTGTTATATAGGTACTTCCAATTTCGTTAACAATTACTAAATTAAAAGAAAGAAAGGTTTCAATGAATATTTTGAAACAAATAATTTAACTAGTTAATTATTCATTAATTTAAAGAATGAAAATCAACGAATCATTATTTAGTCCTGATATAAATTGTTAATCGTCTACTTTTAAAATTTTCTTTTAGAATTAGTCCAGAATTCTGTGAATGTATTCTGGCTACTATATATATTCGTATTATTCTTGTTCTTCAACAATAAAGAATATTGTTACGAATTTTGTATAAAATTAATTTTGAAAAAATATTAAAATGAGAGAAACAAATTGTATGGAAATGAAATTTTTGTCACTGAAATGATAATTTTTAAAAAAATTTAATAAGGTGTAAAAATAGTTTCGTGAGATAATGTTTTCCAAAGATATCGCGGAAAAACGCCTTGCTTAATTTTTAATTAAATGAAATTGTAAGTAACTTTTCGGCTTTGAAAAGTTAAGGTGAACTTTCTCTTGTCTAAATAAAAAGTGTGCAAAGTCTGGTTGAAATTTTCCAGTGGTTAAGGAGGAGATGTGGAACATACATACATAGCCACAATGGCTTTTATTTAAATTAAGATAATTATTAGATCATTACAAAATTGCTGGCATATATTATGAGCCATAAAAAAAGGTTTTAGTGTAGATATCGTCACAATTTTTTTATTATTTGTAGAAATGTATACGTATAACGCTTTTGTCCATGTTATCTTGTAAACACAATAGAGTAATTAAAATACTAGAGTAATTTTGATCAGGTTTTTACCAGCTTGGGATATGTTGTAAGGACGGTGAAAATCTCGGCCGAGTTCGTAGATGGGCTATCCAGCTTAAAGGGGGTGGATATGGTAGGGGAGTTGAAAATTTCATTTCGCCATAATTCCCATACGATTGAAAATAGAAAGAAGATTCAAATTAATCGAATTATTACCTCATCATGATCAACAACTTCTGTACTGAAACATTTTATAGGCAATGGCTTAGAAGTTATG
>BGPR01001143.1:269247-302598 GCA_013235015.1 Araneus ventricosus | reverse complement strand
TTCATTGCTCGTTCAGTTACGTGGTATATCAAAGATTTGATTTTGAGAAAATTCTCCCACCAAATGTTTTGAGGTAAACTACTGATTACGACATATCTAGAAACAAAACAAAAGAAAGTTTTGAGCAAATTAACAACAATTTTGGTACGAAAAGGTGATGTCAGCGAGAAACTTTTCATGCGCTTAATGTCAAAATAATAATAATATTACAGTTCAACCTTTTTCAGCAGAATCATAAATTTAAAGTTCAAAATATTTCAAAAACAAAGATCTAATTGTTTTCCAAAGAGAAAAAATAAACTAGGTTACTAATCGTAATCTCTAAATGTTCCCACTAATGTCTAATACTTTTTCACACCATAATTGAAAATAACACAAATAAAGTCATTCATGTTAGAAGAATGACATTATAGAAATTGTCAAATCATTTGATGTAAATGACATCGCCCTTCTAATCTGAATTATATCAAATTAACATTAAACTTAATGAAATTCATAAAATGCGCAGAGAGATGAATTTACGCCAAATCTGATTTAAACTTGGTCATCTAATGATAAAGACAAAAAGACATGCAAGTTTACTTCTCAAAATTAGTAAATTTTCAAAATCATACAAACTCTGGGGAAACTTCAGCTAATCCCAATTTTCTCTCACATAATTTTCCGCAGCAAACAAAAAACCTTATTACTATTCCCTCATGCTAAAAAATATGCTCAGCAGGAAATTAATAATCTTTTAGAGGCAGGTATATTGAACCATCTTCTTCGAGTTATTGTTTCCTGTAATTTTCATTAAGAAAAAAAAAACTTACATGATTAATTGAACCCAAATAAGAATGGCTGTAGATTATAGACTTTTAATAGCATAACTGGAAACATTCATGTCTTCAAAATTCTCTGAATGTAAAAACATTGCAGGTAGAAATTTATTGTGTTTTTGGATTTGAAGTCAGCTTTCATATCAAATATGAGGACGAGGATAAGTAACAAAACTTGCATTTTGCAAGGAAATGAGGTAATTTTCTAACCGACCAGACTTCCTTTTGGCTCAAAAAAAACAGTACATCTTATTTTCAACTAATTTCAAAATGTTTAAATGGTATCACCAAGGTAAAAATGTCAATTTTTTTCTTGATGACTTATTATTGCACAAATTTCCTATGTGAACTTAGAGTAACTTTGAGCAAGCATTTCATAGACTCACAAAATTTAATCTTACTTTGATCCAGCAAATTAATGGTGTGCAAACCAGAAATTACTTATATCTTGGTTTTGATTTCAAATGCTAATGGTTTTCTCCATCATACGAATGTAAACAAAGTTAAAATTCTTCCTAGCCAAAAAATTTAAAACAGGGTCTGACAAATGTTTTGCGGAGCCTAAATTATTTTTAGAGGTTTAATTTATGATTATGCAGGTATTTGGTGAACCGTTGGTAAAGCTTAACAAAGAAAAAATACTCCATTTGTTTGTCAGTTGAATGTAGAAATGCTTTTTAACAGTTAGCGGGAAATCATTCTCAAAAAAACCTATCGTTAAAAAATGATCCAAATTTGCCCATTTCGTTAATTACTGGAAGCTAGTAAAATTGCTTATTTGTAGGTAAGCTATGTGCAAAAAAGGCAATGTTTTCTATCCTTTAAATTTTTTTTCTAGAAAAAATTAACACTCAGACAAGTAAAATATCCTTCGATCGATGAAGAGATACTTGCTTGTTATTTATGCTTCAGCAAACATTTTCATGACAATTATTGGAATTTTTGAACTCTAACTGATGCTAAACCATTAACCTGAATATCAAAGTCTTGACAAAAAGCCAGAAATAGTTGCTACTTAGGTGGTTATTGTATTTAGGTACTTATCTTCATAATCTCTATACCAAAGTTTGTGTTTAATCCCGCTGATTTTCTATCAAAGTTGTGGAAGTATTCCTTTAAATGTAAACAACAATCACTCTTTTTTCAACCTAATGATAAACTCATTCAAAACATTTACTTTGAACAAAAGTCAAGACGCAATTTTAAGCAAAATTATGAATGATTTATCTGTTAACAAACAATGTAAAGTCAATATTTTCTTGATGTTATTCGGTACTTAATGATAAAAAATGCACATAAAAATAAAAAAGAAAATTGCTAAATAGAATTGTAATCTAAATCTCTATTAATTAAAGGATTTGATGAACTGCCACATGCTCCAATTTTGGTAGGTTAGGACTTTTGAATTTATTGACATGAAGTATTCAGGCAAGGTATGTATTTAGATACAAAAAAATTTTTTGTGAGCATTGTGAAAGATGACTAGAAACACAAACCAAAGCAAATTAATCTCAAACACAAATGATTCAAAGAAATCTTGCACCAGGTCAGTGTATTTATATGATATTGTTGGTAAATTCTAGGTCCACAGACCAAGCAAAATTTTATCTTAACTATAATTGATCACTATAGTATAGATATTTAGAAGCCTATCCTTTACAAAATCATCACTTCAGAACTATCATTAATTGTTTAAACAAATATTTTGCCGTTCTTGTCTTTCCAAAATTTTTTGTAATCATGACAATGCCACAATTTTATCTCGAATGAGATGGTGAATTTTAGACAGGTTAAATATTCAGCATAGAAAATCTTCAATTTACTATCCAATGCATATTTACTTGAGAGAGCTCACAGAACAATGAAAGAAAGTTTCATCAATTGTGAGAGTACTTTTCAATGGTCAGAAACTCTTTATTTTTCAAAATTGTACTATAACAATTCATTCTTGTAACAAAATTTCCAGCAGAAATATTCTTTGGCAAAGCAGAGATTTACCCTCGATAGCTTTTTGAACCTGTAACTGTTGAAAATGAATCAAAATATCTAAAAATATCAGAAATAATATGTATTTCCATAAGAAATGAGTTTGCAAAAATGAGGAATAATACTTTAAAACAATACTCCGCACATCAAGGGTCGTAAATACCAGATTTTAATTTGACATAAGGTATTTAGAATTTTCTCATCCACATGTGTTCCAGGAGAAATATAAAGGACCTTTTGAGATTATAAAGATTTTAAGAAATAATAATTATGTCATTAAGAGTCTTAAGGACAACAAAACAATGAAACTTTAATGTAAGCAAAATTTTTAAACAAAGAGCTTCTGGGCCAAACCTTAGGAATTAAAGAGTATGCAAAAAAGAAAAAATTCTTTAAAATAACATTTATGTCTATTATGTTTTACAATTTAACTATGATATAAATTTTCTTCTTTTGTGATATAGAATGCCAATCATAAAAGTGTCGCTCATAAAAATAGATGTATTATATACTTTATATGGAAATTTTTGCAATTTTAATTCTGTCACAAGATTTTATTCTGTATATGATGGTCATGTATTCCATTTTATATTACTTTACTACATTTTTCCAGGCTGGCCCAAGAAAATGTTGTGAATAGGATATGGTCTGATAGAGGGGAAATTGTGAAAATTTTATTATATAAAAAAATTATACTACTAATTTGCAGCCTTTTGAAGTATATACATCACAACTGATTGCATTTTTTTTTTCAGGGTTGAGTTCTATATATAGCATTTAATTTCTATTGTTTGGATGCTCGAAATATTTTTAAGAAATGAAGAAATAAATGAATAAATTGAAAAATATTTGATAGTGGAGAAATTGTATGGCATAATTTTATATGGATATATGATGTTGAGATTTTTAATTTGTGGTTTATCATGAAATAGAATGTAAAAGCAAGAATGTACTATGTATATAATATGCAATATTTTAAAATTTATGTATATGCCTCTAGTGTTAATAGAGTAGTTTGAAACTGTTTTCAGGAAAATGACTTCCAATCAATTTGCAAAATTTTTTCCCGTTGGGGAGATGTTAGTTGCAAATATTCATTAACATCATTTTCGTTTTTAGTATTTTTTAATTAATTTAATTCTTCGCACTAAAGTTTCTTTCTACTCTTGGAACTTTGGAAAATTTTGAAATTCAAACTTAATTTTAGCGTTTCATTTAATTTCTAAATTTTACTTAATCATCTCTTTGTTTTCGATTTAATTATTATTTGTCTTAACTTTTGTTATTGTTTTCCATTAAGTTTAAATTAATTTTAAATTCGTGCAGCAGGGATTATTTCTTCGCCATCTTGGCTCGCGTAGGTTTTTGGCGCTATCAGTGTTTTGGCGTCTGTATCTGGAATCGTTTTCCGTTACGATTTGAATACTTTGTGTGATGGGGTAAGCGAGTGGTTGGTGTTGTTCCAGCTGCGGGCCCCCAGGGCCGGTTGGGCCTGGGGTCTTGTCTTGTCTTGCCTCTGCTTTTATTTTTTTCGTTAAT
Source organism: Araneus ventricosus (assembly GCA_013235015.1). Taxonomy (NCBI): domain Eukaryota; kingdom Metazoa; phylum Arthropoda; class Arachnida; order Araneae; family Araneidae; genus Araneus; species Araneus ventricosus. The sequence continues at coordinate 298,255 of BGPR01001143.1, read as the reverse complement.
ATTTTTTGTATTTTTGAGTCTGAAGCTGAAGATTCTTTTTATTCTTCATTGGTATTCCTAAAAAGATGCAGTTTGAAAAAACACAGTGATGTATGGTCTGAAAGACGAGATGAAGTTTTTTTTCTACAACACTATGCCGGAACAATCTGTGAATTAAGGTGCTGTGTGTGAAAGAAAGCATTTCTTTCTTTATGCCGGAACAATCTGTGAATTAAGGTGCTGTGTGTGAAAGAAAGCATTTCTTTCTTCTTCATTTTAAAATGTTCTCTGCTACATGGTGGCATGAACGCTAGTTTTCATCAATGTTACAGAGTTATAAATGATCATCACCTTTTACAAGATCTGCATTATGTGTAATACCTTCAGCATTTTTCTTCTTCATCGTAATAATGTGGACACTTAATTAAGGAGATTATGATCATCTTTTAATCTTCAGTTTCTGCTCAACGTCGTTTTCCCATCTTCAGCTTTTCCGATTTTTGAATGAGTGATACAAGTCTAAAAAAATGGCCGAAGGAAATGCGGAAATGTGCAAATTGCATACTTCAAAATATCATTGTTAAGTGAATATAAAGAAAATTCACTTATTTAATAGTATTCATCAATTCAAGAAGTGTTTGTTAATAATGATCATTACATCTCTATCAAATTTAGGTTGTTTTTTTTTTTACTTTGTGTTCTGAAATATAATTCTTAGGCCTGCAGTGCTAATGTGTAGCTACAATTTTTATTTTTTGTTTTGTTTGATAAATGTTCATTCCTGTGCATCAATTTTTATGCATATATCTAATTTTTGTGGCAGTAATTAATTTCAATATTAATAATTGTTAAATAAAAAATTATTTAAATTTTAATAAAATTGTTTTTGTTTAATTATTTTTTAGCATTATACTACCACTATATGCGAATTGACTTTTAATTAAGTAGCTAGGGTTTTCAGGTCACGCTACGTGCTCAAATTATTACAGGAAAACGAAAGACAAAGGTGTAATATATCATGTTTTCAGTATGTCCGAATCTGAATAAAATGTGGATCTCGAAATGTAAAAGGTAAGATCATATCAATGTAAAATACGCCGGAATATGTATTGATCACTTTAGACCAAGAGATTACATGGATGACATTAGAAATCGCCTACTTGGTTTAAATCAAGAGAAAATTGTAAATCTTGATGCTGTTCCGAGTGTCAACTTGCCATTGCAAGATAATGGGGAAGATGTTTCAAGTAGAATTGAGAGGAAAAGGAAAAGAAGTATTTTGCAGGAAACAAAAATCAGATTAAAATGTCTGAGGCTTAAAAAAGCATGTGTCACGACAGCTATGGAGCCATTTACTACATCAAGAACTGAAAACATTTGCTCATCTTGCTTTGAAACTCAAAAAGAAAATTCATTACTTCTCGAAAGAATTAGATTTCTTGATAATGAACTTGAAAAGATAAAAAAGGAGAAGGAGAAAAATCAGAGAGAAAAAATAAAAGAAATGAAAACGAAAGAGCAAATTAGCCATAATTTAACCGAAAGTAAAGGTTAAAAAAAATAAACTAAAAAAATTATCGAAAATAGAAAAAAAATTTAAAAAAAATATCTGAACATCAACATAGATAAATGCCGTAATAGAAAATAAAAGCAAAATCAAGTGGACCTCAGCTGATATATCGAGAAATTTAATTATTCGATCTTTTTCCAAGCGGTCTTATTTAGACTGGCGAAATCAGATAGGGATACGATTTCCCAATGCTAGAACATTAAAGGGATGCTGTTCAAAATTTTCTTGTAGACCTGGTATGCTTCTCTATGTTTTGATGGTTATGAAGAAAATACTAAATTTATATAACTGCATTATATTTATTACATATTTTATGTATAGTTATATAATGAATAATTTTTCTTAATATTTATATTTTTGATATGTTTGCAAAAAATAACACATGTGAGTATTTAAAAATGTTTTAACTTTTGGTTCAATCAAAACATGAAATGGTTTGCGCATGATACGTATTATTTGAATTTTTGCCTAAATGTTTAAGATGCAAAACCATCCTTCAACAATTACTTAAAAATATGTGTCTGTTTTGCAAATATTAACTATGCTTATGATATCTTGATATACTGGCATCCAATTTTAAATATTAAGTAAAAAAAGGAAAACAATAATATCAAAGCCCTTATAGTGAAGGGATTTTCGTATTTTCCAGCGCTGCGTGTCCGCTTGGTGACGTCACAAATTCCCCCACTGGTTCTTCGCTGAAGGTTATATGAACCAGCCCTTGTATTTCTCTGTCCCTGGACCGAACTTGCATATGAATCCCACCAGAGAGCATGTAGAGGGCATTTCAAATTGACAATTATCTACTATCACTATGTCTATTCACCTGCCGGTTGCCGAAGTATAGGTAGTATATACTAATAGAGAAGTTTTTTTCTTTAAAAAATACAAATCTTCTTGAAAAATAATATTATTTCTTTTCACTATTTCCCTGAGACCTGATACTTTTAGAAAAGTCTTATTTTTTTTACTGTCAAATAAATATCTTTGAAAATGGCGACCCACGAATATTTTTTCGCGAACCCCAAAGCTGTCGCGAAAAAGTGTTTGCGCCCTACTGAATTAAAATACAAATGTATAGTTATATCTTTCCTTACCTTTTATTTCCTGCACGTTCTTGGCGAATTTTCTCAAGTACCAATAAGTAGATTCGTGGAAACAAAACTCCTTCCGTTCATGAAATTATAGCTTGATATTGTAGCCCTAGAGAGTTTCCAGTTATAAAAGTTAGAATAACTTCTGTGGGTTCCATTTTAGTGTCAAACCTCCTATAGCGCAGCAATAAAGTCATTTAGATTTCAAGTTCCAATCAATTCTAAAAAGTTCAAATTTAATATAGAACTGGTTTTTAATGCCGCACGTTAGATGCTGCTGCAGTATTCTTTTTTCAACCATGAGTAAAATAGGTTATTATAGTTTTAAGGTACTTTTATTTCTCAATTAAAACATTTAAGTGCCTCTGAAAGAGTAACTATAATATTTGGTGCTAATTCGTTATTCATTCGTAGCAACAGATGACGTCAAAGCCAGGAAATTCCTTTTTACATTTGGCTGCCGATAGAAATTTGAAAGTTCTCTTTTCCTTATATTGGACAAATGGAATTTAGCAATAGAAAAACTTTATTTATCATAAAAAATACTACAGTATCCCTTTTAAAAGAGTAATTACTTCTATATATAATACCTTTAGGAGTTCTTTCCGTAGTATTTGGGGTATCGATGCGTTGTAAAGCGCGTGGATTTGAAATCCACTGTTCGAGTTTTTGAAACCAAGAATAAGTTTCTTTTGTTATTTTTGGTGCTAAATATCGGCTGCGCAAGGAAGTCCTTTAGATTCCGAGGTTCCAATTAAATAGATTTTTATAGCTTAATAGGCTCATCGCTTAGACATTAAGGTTTTTTTATTTCTAAACTAAAGCATTTATGTGCTTCCCCCCTTAAAAGAGTAGCTATTAAGTTTGGTCTTAATTTGTTAACCATTCTTAGCTACGGATGACTTCAAAAGGAGGAATTTTTTTTTTTACATTAAGCTGTCCATAGTAAAATGAAAGCTCTCTTTTCCTTATATTGGACAAAATTGCTTTTTTATGGAATTTAGAAATAGAAAAACTTCCTTGATTTCTTATAAAAAAAGAATAACTACCACTTTTATAAAGGAAATATAGTATATATATAACATCATTTACAGTTATTTCCGTTGTGCTGGTGGGGATCACCTACTAAAATAGCGCATGACTGAAATCCTCTGCGCGAGTTTTTGAAGTTAAGAATTGCGTTTCTTTTGTGATCGGCGGCAACATGTTGTTCAGAACAACATGTTGTCGCCTATTGCGCTAGCCGGCAACATTCGGTGGCTCAGACGTTTGACGGGGGCAACCGGTGGCGCTACTGATCATCCCATGAAGCTGCGCGCGCATACGATACATCATTTCGCGCGCTTAGGATGCGTCATTTGAAAATTTGCTTCCAGCAGTACTTCATTTAGCTATCTATTGCATTTGATTTTTTGTGATATCTTTTTTAAAATGGCCAAGGAATCAGGAGAGCAACAGATGAAAGATTTAATGAAATTGTTTGACAAGATTAATACTGAAGACTTTATTCTTGAGGTGGAAAGAAAACCAGCCATTTGGGATTCCAGAATTGAAGTTTATTCTAACAAAATTGAGAAACAGAATTCGTGGAGCGACATTTTAAAGAATTCCATTTCGGAATTCGAAGGAAAACCGGTAGGCAAGCAGAATGTTCTAGGTGAGTTTTATTCTAGCTTAATATTGAATTTTGTAATGTTCATAAAAATTCTATTATCATTTAAATTTCTACTATTTTCCCATTATATTGCAAGATAAAGTGAAGAGCAAAGAACTTTGTAGACCAATAATTTTATTTTTAAAAAAATATTACATAGACAAAATTTTCAGTATTTTGTAAGAGAATTTTTTTATTAATTAAGTTGAACAGGAAACACAAGAACAATTTGCTTAAATACGGTCCATTTGCCATGGGAGAGCACCTTCTTCACTTACAAAATAATCGGCAAACTTATCCCTCAGCTTAATGGCTTTCTGCGATCTGACTTCGTTTCCATATTCTAAATCATACAGACCTTCAATTGTCAGAGTGTCTTCGATTTGAAAGCCGTCTCTATCCCTGACAAAATTGTGGAGAACACATCATACTTTAATTATATCGTCACATAAAGTTAAATCTACATTAAGAGGCCGATGCAAAATCCCAAAATCCTCCATTTATTAGCAAGGATTCCAAATGAGCATTCTATATTTCTGCGTGCTCTGCTAAGCCTGTAGTTAAATACACGTTTTTTAACTGTAAGGCATTTTCCTGAGTATGGTCTGAGTACGTGAGTTGACAGTCCAAATCCTTCATCAGCAACAAACACAAACGGCATTGGCTCTGCCATACCTGTAAACGATCCCTGGGGTGGGTGGGGGGACTTTTAACATATTATTTTGAAGTTCCTTGAAAAATACACTTTCTTTGAAAACTGTAGAATCGGAAGATTTCCCATATGCGCCAATATCAACAAAAAGAAATTTATAAGATGCGTCACACACTGCTAGAAGTAAAATAGAGAAGTAATTTTTATAATTGTAATACAATGATCCACTGGCCTCAGGATTTATAACTCTGATGTGTTTGCCGTCTATAGCACCTAAAGAATGAGGAAAGTTGGTTTTTCGTAAAATTCTGTAGCAGTTTCTAGCCAGAATCGTTCACTCAATTCAGGGAAGCAAATTGGTTTGACATTTTCCCAAATAGCTTTACATACTTGGCGAATGATGACAGATATCGAAGGCTGGCTTATCCTAAATTGAAATTGCAAGTCAGTCATTGATGTACCTGAAGTCAAATATCTGAAATAAAAATTATAAGAATTATTATAATACTTAAAATAGTCTATTCATCATAAAATTGAAAAAAAAACCAAACAAACAAGTAAATGACTTATCATAGGATGTTTAAATAAATTTTAATTTAATTTAACTAAGAATCTAATAAATACCTAATTTTTAAATAATTATTGACTGACAATGACGTTTTTTTTTTTCAGTGACAATTGCTCAGAAAAAATGGAAATCGATTCGCTCGTGTTATACACGAGAACTTCAGAAGAAGAAATGCATTAAAAGCGGTTCGGAAGCAACGAGAAGAAAGCAGTATGTATATTTGAACAACTGCGTTTCCTGGAAACTCTTTCGAAGAAAACTACAAACAGCATGGAAGATGAGAAAAGTTCGGACCTAACGGATATTAATGCAGAAATTGACCCTGGCAGGTGCGAAGGATCAATTACATCTGATACTGAGAAACCTAAAACCAAAAAAAGAAAGAGAGGCAGGAACGAAGACGATGAACTGATTGAAGTGCTGAAGAAAAAAATTGCCTCAGAAGCAGAATCTGCTGAATAAGCAAAAGATGAGGATAGGCACTTCCTCCTCTCGCTTTTATCGGAAATTAGAAAAGTTCCTGATGAAAGGAAGCTGAAACTACGATCAGACATAATTTCGGTAATTGCAACAGCACAACGTCCAGATTACCAACAGTGGCCATCTCACGGCAGCTCCCTTGCGCCGTACCTATTTCAGCATCCCACACAATATACTCCAAGTTCCTCCTACCCATCTTCCATCATTCATCAGCGTGTACCATCTCAAAAAGACCTTCTTCACAGATTTTCAGGTCTACAAGCTCTACAAAATATGCCCAGTCCCCAACAAACCAGTATGAGTTCCTTATCAACTCGATCTACCGATTCACCTGCACAGTTGGAAAGTGAATATGTTCTTTTTGAATAATGGAAAATATTAGTATGTATAAAGTAAAATATTATAATGCCAACAATTCTTTTATCGTAGCAAATTTTTCATATTTAAAAAGCATGAAAATAAACAAAATCAATAGTTGCTCCTGATATATAATTGTGTGTGATTATTAATTTTGACAAAATTAAATAAATTGTACACAAATGAAATTTGTGTTGCCGAAAAGCTAATTTTTTAAACTTTAAATTAAATTTATTTATATTAATATATTAATTTTAATAATATGCCGTTTCATGTTCATAGACTTACTAAGTTGTTTGTTTCCATACATACTTTATTTACTACTAGTTACAAAAAACTATTAGTATTTTGAGAACAAAATAAATATTTTTACAGAAATAACTTCATATTAACTAATCTTAATATTTTGCAGATTAAATTTATTTTAAATACATTTGAGCTATATATTTATTGAAGTATGAAACTGTTTCATAAACAATGATTAACTAAGATACTAATTTGTCATGGATTTAAATTTACAAGAATTTTCAAAATTTGAGATAATTGTATAATGACTATAGCTTGACTTACCTCAGTGTGAGGACCAATTTTTCTTCTGGTGGGAAACAGATGTTTAGACTTGTGTCAATTCCTTTTATATCTTCTTTGATGCAGCCAAGCAACTCATAAAACGATGACATGCGAAGATAACTGAAAAATTTACTGTCATCTGCACTTAGATCGTCAAACAATGTATAGTATAATCCTCTAGTCAGTCGAGAAACAATCATCGGATGTTTCCGCATTTTCCTAACCCTTCGCCTTTTCTTTTTTAATAAGAGAGCAAAGAGAAGAAATTCTTCTTTAGACGCCATTCTCTCAAATGGCTATTTCCCGCAATTATTTCAAAGCTGCGCCACCAGTTACCGGGTTTTAAAATACTTCGACAACTGGCGGCGCAGCCAATTTTACAGCCAGCCGCGCCACAAGTTGCTTTGGCTAATAGAGCCCTTAGGCTTGAACATTCAGTGTGAAAATCCACTGCGTGAAGGGGGTAGAAAAATTTACCCCGACGGGGCGGCGCAGTTTCCTCCAAAAGGGGGCTCCGGCCTCCCAATGGCGTCACCCACGTTCTCATATCGTTTTCAAGCTATACGAGCACAATTTTGGGAGGGATTCATTCGATGGGGACGACATCTGAACCTGAAATCGGATATCGAAACCGAACCTTTACCTTACCATACGGCCCACGCGGCCCAGGGAGTTAAAAGCCCCATTAGGTGATTCATCTAGAGGCATTTTTTATGATTCTAATTCTAAAGTCGAGAATGTTATTTGCAACAGAGTTCTTGAATTCGAATTGCTACCACTGTTTATGAAGCATTATAAATCCGCACTCAGAATTCAAATTAGGCTCTCAAAACCATTACTATAAAATGATAAATCATATGGTTTTAAATAAATATTCAAAACTCCGAACATTATTTTAAATTTTATTTATTGTTCTTCTTAAATGTAAAAAAAATCATGACAAAAGGTGTCTTCTGCATTCACAACTTAAATTAAATTTTGAAAACCATTACTTTAAAATACTACTGACTTCCTAAAGTTTTAAATTAACATTTGAAACTACGAACATTATTTTAACTTTTATTTTCTTCTTCAGAATTGTTTGGAGAATATTATTCACTGATAAATGGTGTCAGTGAACTTTATCACTGTGATGACAGCCATTCGTTCCATACAGTCGATCCATTAAACCCCAAATGCCAAAATTGTGATGTTTCCTGTAAAAAATATAAATACAAGGTTATAAGTGCAGCTTAAAAAAATGAGAGGGTTAGTATTAAAGAGAAAATTCAAAAAAATGATTTAAAAGCGATCTCTGTAAATATGTTTTATTAGTCTAACTCTTGCTTCAGTCCCTTTTTATTGCCTTTTTTATATCCGAAATGACGTTACTTTAGATCAGTGTTCCGTTGCGTCTAGAAAACTATTGATCATTCTCAGATACGGAAACCCTTCGCGTTTTTGCGCATGATCAGGCGGAGTTTATTTCACCAAAATAGGGATGAAAGAAAAATGGAAGAGGATATGTTTGCGTTTTACTTAGAAGTATATAGAAAAAATTTATTTTCATTTATTGATTTTCTGAACTAAGAAAAAGTCTAAAATACGCCTAATGGGACGAATGTCATGACCCAATAAATAACTCCGGAAAACTGTTCGTCTTACTCATTACCTTTCACCCCTTTCCGTAGTAAAACCCTCTAAAACTTCTAGTCTCTGGTTTTCCGTTGTAAAATCATCTAAAAATTCTAGTCTCGGGGCAGTGAATAAAGGATTGGAACGTCTTTAAATTAGAAGTACAAAAAATGTCTGCCAATCGAAAGCTAGGGGGAATTGGAGATCCGATTTTATTTATAATTCGTTTAATGTTGGTTCCTATTTGCAATTGCGGTGGAAATGTGAAGTAAAGAGTTTGTATCAAATAGTATAGCTCATGGAGTATCATGAAAGTGATGATGGTCAGGATGTGATAAAAAATTTCGATAAATAGGAAATTTCGGAAAGAGGAGATAATCTTGTTCAATTTGTATACAGGTTAATGCAATATAATGGTTCATACCATAATTTGTAGATATAGAATTAAATCTGGTGTCATCTCTCAATCGTTAATTTGACTTTATGAAAGATTTTAATAATTATAAGACGATTAGGCACATAATAGTAATTAACTTCTCAATTAGTACCCCAAAACTCATGCTGACGCATTATGACATCGAGCCCACTTCTTCAAATTGCATAATTTTATGTAATTTCTTTTTACTTAATTTAATTTTTTATATTTGCTTTCGTTTAATTTTTCCTTTTCGTTATTCTATTTCACATGTTCTTTTTCACATTAGTTATTCTTTTGGCTTATTTTGTCTAATTTCTCATTTTCAGGAAGCCGGTTGGGTTGATGATTCTTTGGCCATTGGGTGGTGTAGTGTATTCAGGCGCGACATAGCTATAGACTTCTTCTACTTCAATTATAAAATTTACGTAGAAGTAGTTGACTACTATTCAAGATTTTTGAAGAGCAACTAGTTAGCAGCCTACACACGTCTGTTGTAATATCCGAAATCAAATCCATTTTTTCGAGAAACGGTATACCTTTAGAGTTAATAACTGATGGTGGACCATCGTTCAGTTCCCGATACTTTGATAATTTTGTTAAGAGTTGGAAATTTAGTCTATAAAGGTTAGTGCTAAGTATCCTAAATCCAATGGTCAAGTAGAAAGGACCATTCAGACTGTGAAACAAATTTTTTAAAAAATTTTAGCTTACTCTAGATATCCATATTTGGCTTTGTTTTTATACCGAGCTTTAATGTTATAAATAATAAATAAAGTTTTAATGTTAAGTTTAAAGTGTAATTTATACTAATATGGGTTTGTTTATTAATAATTTAATGTTCTATGAAATTGTTTGAAATCTTCTTTGTGTTTAAGAAAGGATCGTGTAGTGTGTTCATGCGCGACATGAAATATAAAGGCTGTATAGAGCACGCTTGCTTTTTTCCTATTTATTTGCGTTCAATAAACATTGTTGTTGTTCTAACTACGGTATGGTCTCCGATTCAAGTCCCAGCACATGACACAGGTGGGTCAGAGTTTTAGAGTTTTCGTCATTTTTCTGTTTGACATTCCGCGGGCCTTGTCGTGAAAGAGACAGCTGCTGGTCCTCGGTTCTTGTGCATTTGGCAGTCTGTTGCTTCCTATGGGACCTTCTTGCTAAATGGGTTGCTTCATGACAGCTCATCTGCTTCCCGTTTGGCTTCTGCTTGGGCGGGATTTAAATCCTTCCTTCAAATTGAAAGGAACTGAAGACGTTTTGACAGTTCCTAAATAGATTTGTCTTAATATCTATAATATAAATATGTTGTTGTGAATAGTTATGCTTCAATAAAATTGTATTAATTCTTATGAGGACCTGGTAAATTAAAATTCTCATAGACAAAACCCCCCGAACATATATAATGTACATTTCGTGAAATCAGATCTCCAGCGAACAAAACAACTATCTCGAAGACAACACGCCGCTGAGGAAACATACAAAAGGACGAAATCATTAAACGATTACATTTCGTAATATTTTATCACATGCATATGTCTGAAACTTACTTCTCATGGTGATAATCGTGGAATTCAGACGTGGGAAGAGGAAGAATATGGAAACCAGAATGCAAGAACAAAGTACCAGCGGTGGCCATAGATATCCAAATCCATGTCGTGGACAAATGACTTCCTAGTACCAAAGGTCCCATAAGCATGGGGAACAAGTTGGCAGTAAGGTGTTCCACAGGATGACAATAAGCTGCAGTGATGGCAATAGGGGAGTGCCATTGGTGGTGAAGTTTATGATACTTGAACATGAGTGGAGTATGCAGAAACCTGAAAAATTTCCAGAAAGTTAAAACAAGTTAAAAATTTTGGGTTTTACTTTGTCTGATAAAATGAAAATTATTGCGAGGAATGAAACATTATTGACCGAGTGAATCGAGGTCCTGTAACAACTCAACCTTACGGCATTTCGTCTGTTTGTCTGTAAATTTCTTTGCTAATTTTTTGAAATTCTAAAGAGGATTAAGAAGAGCCTTAATTTCGTCCGTTAATAAGTAACACCACCTATCTCATTTATTTTTATTTTTTCATAGAGGGAAAAAATACTTAATTCTTCGCAATCAATAGCAAATATTTCTCAATCTTTTTGACATCTGGTAGGAACATGCCGTCTCATGTTCATATCGGCTGTTGAAAAAATTTAGAAATATTCTTAATCGGTTGCAAAAAATGAGTATTTTCTTCCCCTTTTAAATTTCAAAAAATTGAGATGGGTAGTGTTGTTTGTTATGCAACGATATTTAAGTGAAAGAATGCATTAAATCTAAGAAAAACAGTACCGATTTTTTTATTAATCTTAAGTTTAAAATTTAAATGGTTTTGCTTTTCAATGGCAGCTTAAAGTTAATTTGCACAAACCTGTGGTTATAGAAGTATAAAACTTCTTGGAGAAATATACAACACAGCAAATCTGACAGAGTCCGCTGAATGGTAGGAAGCGTTCGTGTTTCGTATCCTCTCCATGTCATCAGCTGAAAATACATCAAAGTTACTGGTAGATGAATGACAATTTGGTTGAATACTACTCGTACAGCAACTCTTACGAATTCATTGAGGGTCACCTGTCAAAATAAAAGAAAATGTGAATGGAAATAGATAATGACCGTAATAATAGAGGATGCGTATGATAGTAGAACGAGGTCGTGATCATAAAAAATGTGTATTATATTATAAAATGTAGGAAAAGAATGATCGTGATAATAGAAATGTGTATGATGCGTCGCATAACAAACAACACCATCTTTCTCATTTTTTTTGAAATTTTAAAGAGGAAGGAAATACTCAATTTTTCGCAACCAATAACGAATATTTCTGAATTTTTTTTCACGTCTAGTTGCAACTTTTTGTCATATCGGCTTTCGGATTGATAAAAGTTCAGATATATCCATTAATGGTCGCGAAAAAATAGAGAATTCCTTACCGCTTTGAAATTTCAAAAAATTGATATAGGTGGCGTTGTTTATTAAGCGACGAAATGGTCGTGATAATAGAATGTGTCGGAAAATTTGAAATGGCATTGACAATAGAATCATGATAATAAAGAAAATAGTCGTAACAATAAAAATGTGAATGATAACAGAAAATAGTCGTAACAATAAAAATGTGAATGATAACAGAAAATAGTCGTGATAATAGAAGATGTGTATAATGAAACAGATTTGCGTATGATAACAGAAAAGGGTCATGATAAATGCGTATAATAATTGAAATTAGTCATGATAAATGTGCACGATAGTAGAAAATTTCCATAATAAAAAAAGTGTAAGTTAATAGAAAAATTTTAAGTTGATATTTTTTTCTTCTTTAATCCTTATTTTTGTATGCTTTTATTTAACTTGTCTTGTTTTATGTTTGTGAAGACGGAATTTTTTATAATCGATTTTTTATTGAGTTTCTGATATGCAACAGATATAAAATTTTGTACAGTGGTGCGCATCTTAAACAACATCTTAATATTTTAAAACGTTATTATCAGTTAATAAAAAATTATAATTCGAACAGAGATAAATATCATAATAAAGAAAATTCCTGAACATTCCTAATAAATTAAAATACATCATAAATGTGATTGAAATTCCAATTTGCTAACAGTACTTATACAAGCGCCTCACGCTTTTTGCGATTTTGTTTTGATATTCATATTTTTGATGAAAAAATCTCTTCTATTTTTTAATTTATTAATAAATGAATGCGTGTTTTTAAATTTTATTTCTTTTAAATCGCAAAGGCTAAGAAAAAAGATAATTCAGAATATCTAATTAATATATAAGAACAGAAGGGACAACATACTTATATAAATTATTTAACCATTTACGGACGGATAAGCCATGGGCTATGAAACATGAATCTGAGAAAGATGGTTAAGTTTTCTATCCTATGTTTGTTCTCTTAGCGAGAATTACTGAAAAGCATTTAGATTGAGGTGCGGTGTAGTAATGTCTCTGCCAGTTTCGCCAGAATTATTTCCATATTTAGTCAGCAGGACAGTCTGCCGTGGGGTTTTCTCTTTTTCCTCCAAGCGAAATACAAATATGGATGAGTTTCACCAGAAATAGCACAACATATTTCATTATATTATACTACAATATCTTTCGATATTATATAATATTGTATGATATTGTACAATATCATACAATATTGCGAATATTGTCCGATATCTTACAATATTGTACAATATTTTGTGCTACTCGGGTATCTAAACTAAACTAAGGCTTGAAGATAAACGGGGATGAATAAAATAATGTTATATTTTTTTCTGTTCATTAGGCTTAAAATTATGATACATTTCTTTCCTTAGTCAAAAATTCCTTATTTCCCAACTGATAACAAAGATTATTTTCATTTATTCATTAACCAACTGCTTTTGCATACATGATTCGTAAGGATTTCATTTTAGTTAATAAGAAACTTCTCAAGAACAATCAATTTGTACACATGTTTGGGGATAAGGTTTTAAAAAAAAATACTTCAATTTCTGTGTTAGTTTTCTTGCTGTATCAAACGTTTCTGACATATCTAAAGCTGATACAACAGCAACTATATGACAGTTTATAAATACGTGACATTTCGTTATTTTTATCTCGCGGTTCTTGACGTTTTGTTATAGAAGATTATATACGTATATTAATGTTAAAATTTCAAAATAATTATTTGCCCAATCAAATAAATCAGCAATTGCTTCATACTGGATATAAGGAGTCTTTTTGAATCCTGTACTTCATAACAAATTGTGGTTTGCCAGTCAAGTCGATAGGACAGAAGACTAATCCGATAATCCAGTAAAACGCAGTTATAACAATGAACGTACCTTAGAGAGAAAGAGAAAGCAATTATTTGTAAATTATTATTTATAAAAAATTATTTGAGGAATGCTAAACAAGCATTTTTTAACCGTTCATAACTCATCCTACCTTGCATACCTAGGCAGAAAAAAGAAAAAAAAACATTCCTTACTAATAAGTATTTTCATAGCCAAATAAAAATAATTTGATATAATTTTTTTAATGAATGAAATTTTATTTAAATTGGATAAGAAAAAAAAACTAATTTATATATATATATATATTAGCATATAGTTCATGTATTAATAATTTATTAACATACTTAATGATACATTTAAAGTTGCAATTAAATAATATTTCATTTCAGCGTTTATTATAAAGAGCGGAAGTTCGATTGAAAAATGACATGATCAAGTGCTCCATTGCTGTGGCGCCCCTGGGCAAACATCTAATAGTAAATCCTGCTGTGTCTTAATGTAACGTCTGCATTAGATCTCCAAACGATGAATATGAAGAAGAAAAAGCAAACCTTTTATTAATTTTAAAATTATCCTAAGACGAGATATAGAATTTCTTTCAATCGCCCGTGGAGATTTGGCCCATGAGCATTACAAATTTATTTCCATCTCTTATTTTTACTTTCAATTTTACAGTATCAAACAATAATGTAAAATTGAAAGAAACAGAGATAATCTGAATAATACAAACGGATATTTTTTAAACTCTCTAATAAAATTTCGTATTTTCAATTCATGATTAATTATCTCATTCTTTTTTTATGCAGTAATTATTGCTATTTTATTTTTCATTGCGTGAGGTTATGACTGTATGTTTTCGATGTGTATATGTCATCATTATTCTTTATTTCTACTGTAAGATACGTGTTTAAAAGAGGGTGAACAGAAACTCTTTTCCGTCGAACAGTTTTTAACCCCTTAAGAGTAGCATTAATAAGATTTCACCTCCTGTTTTAGAAAGGAGATGTCGTTTTCATTCATCTAAGAATACATAAGAGTACTTGAGATGCTTATTGATTATATTTTTGTGTCAAATTATAAAGCTAATTAATGATTAAATTTTAGTTTATAAGTCTAAAAATGTGACAATACAATGCGCGTCAATATGATGGGCGCGACGGTTAAGGATGATACATATCTATGGTTGAATATTCATCCTTAAATTTCTGTGGTTGAATATGATGGTCATGGACTTCGGTTCGCTTTCAAGTCAGCATCAATGGGGGTATGTTTTTGAATACCTCTCGAGTTGGACTCATTATTTTGGTGGTAACTCTTTTTCTGGTTTTTAATTGAATTGTAATTGACTGCAGAAGCACTCCGCTGCTTGAAAACTTTGAAATCCTGAAGATAATCCGACTGGATCTTGTTTAATTGTGATTAGAAGATTTCGGTTAGCGCCCCCTTTTTGGGTTGTTCGCCATGTTTATTACGTGCGCAGCATTTGATCTGTGAACGATTTCTTTTAAGATATCGCCGTCCAGTACACAGAGTCACCACTGGGAGGTCAACTGGATTTAATTAACGATTTTTACCTCTGGATTGTTTACTGTGAGTTTTATACTGATTATTCGTCTTTTAAACCTTTCGAACTGTTTTTGTGTTAGAGTGTGAACCTTTGCCTTGCATCTTTTTAGTGTTTTTATTGCTGAATTACTGCGATTTTAGATATTTTGCTTCTATTGTGGGCGACTTATTGTTTTTACTGTATTTTTGTGACTTTTAATTGGTGCTTTTATTGAGTTATTTTATCCTGGAAATTTTATGGAGTAATCTACTTGTGTTCCTCTGATTCCGTTGAGTGTTGTTTATCTGAGAACTCTTTGATGTGTCTGATTGCTTATGAGCGTTGACTGGGAATTTTACGTCCCATTGTCAGTCCTTCTCTGCTATGGCTTAATTTGGTTTAGCCTACAATTCAACCTTGTACCATGGAGCCGCCGAAAACAAAAGAGGGGAAGACGGAGATGAGAAAACCAATAAGGTTGAATCCAATGAAAAGAAAAGCTCCATCGGCAGGAGAATTTGTTAAATCGTCTAAGCGAACAACTAGGACAAAAGGAGATCCAATTCCCAACGGAGTGGTGGAAATTAAATCAAAAATTGATAGGAATAAATTCGTGGATGGGGTCGATGATATGATGATCAAAAACTTTTGGAAGTACTCAGATGATCTAACTAAAGATAAAAAAAAAATTTGGGCCGTTACTTCGAAACGAAATTATTGAGAGCCACTTTAAAATTTTTCTCAATTTAATAAGAGAACTATTTTCGAGGATTAATTGTTTAAGGAACGAAAACTACGAGCTACAGGAATTAACAACCAACAGTGACTTAGCTAACATGAAGGCAAGGCTGTTGTTGCTTGAAAGGAAAAATAACTGTCTTAAGACCCGACTTGAAGAGAGACAAGCCGCAGTTGAGACTTTGAGAAGAGAGGGGATACTTAGGATGGAAAGGATTCATGAGGAAATGGCGAGTATAATCAGTGGTGATATTAAAAGAGATCTGTTGGATGAAGTCTGTGCTAGAAACAAGGAAGACAACAATCAATTAATAGAAGAGATAGGGGAAACACTACAACCATCAATTCAAACTCATATACCCAAGTGGCAACGAGAACCAATGGTATAATTCGAAACCCAGGGAAAGACCCTGACAACGTTCTACTGATATCAAAAAGACCAAAAATTGATGCGGAATACGCCATCTTAATTAGACCCAAGGTGCCTGATAGGCAAGATTATAATGTTAACAACGACTTAATCACAAAATCCTTGAAAGGAAAAACAGTGCAGCTAGAATTCGGGCTATTAATAAAATAAATAAGGGTGGCGTTAAGATTGCCGGTGCGGATGAAAACGAGGTCCAAGCAATCAAACTGAGCTTGGAAAGCGATAATGAGATCTCTGACAATTTTGAATTCTACATCCCACGCAGACGAATTCCACAAATAATAGTTTACAATATTGATAAAGACATTGAAAACGAAATGGATATACTAGATGGCATTTTGGCAAACAACATCTTTCTGGCCGACAAAAATAACTAACCTCTAGTGAACGTTAACTTCAAAATCCCAGCAAGAAATCCAAATTTTAATCACTGGGTACTTTCTGTCAGCCACTCCATCTTCTCTACGCTAATGACTAAGGAGGGAATTTACTTTCAATTTCGTAGATTTAATTTCGCGGAATTTCTGAATGTTAAACAATGTAGACACTGTCTAATTTACGGCCATACGGCCAAATACTGTGAGGCACTTGATAGTCCCGCTAGATGTGATAGATGCGGTGAGAGTAAGACCGATGAGGATAACCACAACAATTATAGGATTTATAAATGTCACCACTGTTCCTTGGCTAGAAAAAGATATGGTGTTAATAATGGAACCAACCAGAGCGCCCTGGATAAAAAAATGTAAATGTTATGAAAAACAAAAAAAACTTCTAATGGAGAGGATCGACTATGTCTAATGGTCTTTGTGGTGTTCAAATTAATGTGAACCGTTCATTGGCGGCCCACACTCAGGCTTTTCAGGTCGCTAGGGACATGAATTTAGATTTTTTAGCTGTCCAAGAGCCCTACGTTATCCGAGGGGAACACCTTAGAAGAAATTTCTCTTGTAAAACTTTCATGTCTGGAAATAAAAGGGCAATTTCATATATACTAAATAATAATTTACACTCCTATTTTAAATAAAAAAACTACGTATACTTCTACTGCTGAAATTCGTTTTAATGGTTTCATTTTAAATCTTACAAATGCCTATTTCCCACCTGGAGAGGATATTGAAACAGTTCTGAAGGAATAGAAGTACTTTGACTTTAAAAATTCCTTTAATCTCTTGGTGGGTGACTTTAATTTTCAATCTAGGGAATAGGGCTACAACTCTGATACACGAAGAGGTCGAATTTTTGCCGAGTTTGTGGCCGCCAATAATCTTAATATTTTAATTTTAAATCTTATGGACCAACTTTTATTTCTTCCAGACATGTGGGATTTCCAGACTTAACCTTAATAAACTCTTCGATTAAATATTATGTAAAAAATTGGGGTGTACTGGACAATATATCCTTTAGTGACCATAAATATATTTATATAAAACTAGAGTTAGAGGATTTACAAGAAAATATTTTTTATTTAAAAACTAGATTTGGCTTCAAAAATTTATTTTTAACTTCAGAAAACATTTTAACCAACTTAAAAACGATTGCGCTCAAATACAGAACACAATTGAACTTAATAAATTCTTTAATAAATTTGTTGGAATAGTTTCAGCGGGCGCTTTTTAAAGTTTTAAGAAGAAACCAAAAAGAACCCAGGGAAAGTTTCATTTTTGGACTAACGAATTGAGTGTACTTAGAAATAGAGTAGGTAAGCTCTAAAAAAAACTTAACCGTCTCAAAAGGAATTTTGGCACCACTCAAGAAATCATCCAGGCCGCGGATCTTGCTTATAAAAAAGAAAGAGCTTGTTTTAAAAGCTTCTTCTGGAACGAAAAGAATAGCCTGGGAAGAATATTGCAAAAACTATAATGAAAAATTTGGTTTTTTGTTTAAATTGGCATTTGGAAAAATAAAATCTAAAAAAGATCCAGAAATTATTTTAGATAACAATACCAATAGTACAATTACAGAAAAAATGAAATTTTTGATGAACCAATTTTTCCCGGGTAACCCTATTGATTTTAATACTATTTACATCCAATTATTGAAGAAGTTACTCCTCTAAAAATTAAAGAACTTGAGATGGTTTTTAAAACCCCAGGCCTGGATCAAATAGATTACTAGATATGGACTTGTATTTTTGAGTTAAATAAAAACTTTTTATTGAATGTTTTTAACACTTGTTTTAAATTTAATTATTTTCCAGTGTGCTTAAGAAATGCCAGGGTTTTCTTCCTGTTAAAGGATGGAAAAGATCCTGCCGTATGTTCTTCTTACCGGCCAGTCTGTCTTCTCCAACAATTGGAAAAAAATTGGAGAGACTCTTTTTAAATAGATTTCAATGCTGGTCGAGGGAAAATAATATTATTAATCACAAACAATAAGGCTTTAGAGAAGCTGCGAAATCGCCATTAATGATCTAATAAATATCATTAAGCTTCACAGAACACAGGAGCACACTGCTCTCATTTCCCTCGACATTAAAGACGCATTTGATGATACGGACTGGTCGGTGTTATTTAACATTTTTGAGAATTACGGGGTCCCCAGGTTTTATAAAAATTTTATACTTTCTTATCTCAAGGACCGCCCAGTTTCATATGTGAACGAGGTTTTAAAATTAGATAATCTATATTGTAAGGGATGTCCCCAAGGTTCTGTTATTTTCGCCGCCATCTGGAATTTTCATATCAATGAAGTTCTTAAGATCGAAAGTGAAAACAGATATATTCAAGCCTTTGCAGATGACCTGGCACTTATTACCTGGGGCAGGACAAGAGAAATTTTGGAGAATAACACTAATGACTTTTTGGCAAGGATATCCGAAAAACTATCAAGCCTTAAACTTGAACTGTCCCCGGAGAAATGACGGGCCATAACATACAGGGCGCAAATCACCTGCGAACCGGGGTTGAGGCAATCTAATACTCTAAAACGACCTCCTAGGTTTTATTTAAATAATAAAACCATTAAGAAAGCTACCACTATTAAATATTTGGAGATTTTAATAGACTACAAGTTAGCATGGGTCGCCCATATTTTAAACTTACATAATAAGGTTTTTATTTTAACTAAAATTTTAACCAAATTATAAAGATAAATTGGAGTGTAGACAAAACTTTAATTAAATATTGGTATGATACTGTCATAGATAAAGCCCTTATTTATGGGTAAGGAATTTGGGGAGGGTCCTTAAACACGACCCAAACCAAGCGTCTACACTCCATTCGAAGAATCTTAGTGCAATTTACTAAGGCTTACAGGACAACATCCACTGATGTCCTGACTGGCATTCCCCCGCTTCACATTGCAGCCAGAGCTATGTACCTTAAGTTACAGATTTAGGTGATGCGCTCCAGCGAAGCTCAACTTTTCTTAATATTAATAAAATTGACAAATTTATAAGGACTTCTGAAATTCCACCCGAAAAAAGAATAATAGAGCTAACTGGTAACATATATTATAATACATATGATGTGCACACGGACGGATCCAAAATCAATAATGAAACCAGATTCGCCGTGTGCATCTTTAAAAACAACGAACCATATAAATACTTCTTATACAAACTGAATCCAACAAATTCCGTCTTTCAGGCCGAGTTGGCGGCTATTGGCTTCGCTGCCGGCTGGGCTCTAGAACATAATCAACTGTTGAATATCCATACTGATAGTCAGTCCTAAAAAGAAGCAATTAGGAGCGCAGAGCCCAAATCAGAGTTTGTAAATAGTATTAAAGAAAAGATTTATAGTTCCAGACTGTTGGTTAGCTTGACCTGGGTGAAAGCTAATGCCGGTAACGCAGGTAACGAGCGGGCCGACTGTCCGGCAAAACTGGCCACCACAACAGGGCAGTATTTAGATCTTCCTGCCCCATATTCATATGTCAAATTGAAAATCAAACAGTTTATAATTCATGAATGGGAAAATTATTCGAACCAACACAACTCAAGTTCTATTATTAGAGTTCCTGACATTCATGTACAAAGTGGACAAAAAAATTTTTAATCGTTAATAAATATTTAATATATTTTCTTAGTGGGCATGGTCCTTTTCCGGCCTATTTACATAGATTCCATCTATTGAATTCTGCAAGTTGTTCTTGTGGTCAGGTGGGCAATGCAGATCATTATATATTTGACTGCACGCTCACCAAAGGATTCCACCTCAAGAAGCCTGCAGAGCAAAATAAAAAATATGGTTTAAAAATTTAATGCATGATAAAATTGCAATAAATAAATTAATGAAAGCATATACTATTAGCAACAACATTTGTGATTCACTATGAGAGCGGAGTGAAATTGCTTTTAAATGACTTTAAGATAACTTTACTGTTTTAACTCAACACCACTGATTTAAAAAATTTTAAGTGGGTTGTCCTTGCGCACTACCCTAAGTTTTTAGCACTTTAATTACGTTGTTAATTTTAACTGATTATATTATTTTTAGGTTAATCCTGGATTTATTAAAATGTTTTAGTGTCCTACATTTTATTGAGCATTCACACTTCGGGATCCCGGACAGTGACCTTGTTTTTATTCTTGTTTTGGGGGGTTTGATGGTTCTGTTCTTGTATTTTTATTGTTTGACTGACGTGCACTTGATGGATTTTATTATTTTCTAGTCTGGTGATAGACCACGATCTGTTTCTGATGCTCTTTTGTGGGAATTTTAATGATATTTTACAAAAATTTTTATTGCCTCCTTCTTTTTTCTGGTGTCTTCTGCTGAGCTTGTGCTTTTGCTTTGCTCATTTGGATGCATATTGGGGGCTCCTCTTTTTGAGTGTTCTGAATATTTTTAATTTTGGTTTCAGATATGTTGATAAAAATCAAACAGAATTCAATTACTTTATGGTTCTCTCCAAGTGTAATATCTATTCTGTGGCGCACTTTTAATTTCTTATTCTTTTTTTTCTCTTCTGAGTATATTTTAGATTACTTAATTTATTTTGTGGTTGTCCCTTTTTCTGCTATGTTTGTAACGTTCTGTGCTGTGTTTCTGATATTTTTTGTATTGCTTTTATATTTTCTTACCGGTCTGCTAAAGGCCTTACACCCTTTCGGATAAGCCGGACTGGTGTGAGTTTTAAATTTAAAAAAATGGGCTTATGAGTGGTTGATTTTGTTCCGAAATGTTGGCGTAAAGCGCTAAAATTTAGCTGTGAGCTTTGGGACAGTATAAGAAAGATTTATTATATTCAACAGCTCATTATAACAAAGGTTAATTTTAAGAGGCATTTTTCCTGACTTTCCCAAACCTTTCTCAGTCAGCAAACGAGCCGTCCTGTGATGGTCCGAAGTAGCACAATTGAAATTTTAAAAGCTGTGAGAAAAATTCACTATATGCAGGCGTAGCTACTCGTGTTTTGTCAATTTATTAAGCTTTTATTCATGTATCACATTCAAATTACTTTGAGGGCGAAGTAAAAGTCTTGAAAGAAGTTAAATGAGATTATGAAACACTGACTCTTTACAGGAGTCACTGCAAAAGAGCTTGGATAGATTTTATTCATATCGATAGTTTATTAACTCAATTTTATTTGTAGCTAAGCTTTTTAGACTTTCCTGAGTTTGAAAAAATATTTTTAGAAATATGTCTGTCTGTCTATGAATGCGATTGCCAAAGAATGCAATAAGCTGCAGGGATTAAACTTGTTGTGCCATCTTTACGACAAAATTGTAAATTTCTATCACCTTTTGGACGAAGTCCATATATGGGAAATATGTCTGTCTCTTCGACCCCTCCTTGTGCATTTGGAAAAAAAAATACTCACTCACATAATAAACTAAGTAAATAAAAATTCAGCGATACTTTTATCACTAAATATACATAGTGGTAGATATTTATTAAATTTTTACTTTAACTCTTTACTTTTTTTCTATATACTTTAAAATTTTGTGTCTATTCAAACATGCATTTAATCCAAAATTAGATTAAATCTGTTGTGCAAACTTCACGTCAAAATTGTAAATTTCTATCAATTTTTGGACCGAAGTCCATCTAAGGGAAATTTGTCTGTCTGTCCACCCCTACTTGTACATTATGCTACAGCAGCCGTAATGGTATCAGGTACAAGCGCATGGGGTTGCGTTCTGTTTATTCGTGCTCATGTAAACACGCAACAAATTTTCTGGGTGAGTTTCAGTATGTAAACCTAACACCAAAATTGTAGACCTGTCTCAAATTTTAGATTAAATGCATGAATGGGTAGACTATCAATCATTTTGTTTTTGTATCTGTGTGTATCTAAATATGATAATTGACAAAATCAGCAAATAAGATAAATTAAATTTGACATCAGAATTGTTAATAAGTAACAAACTTTGCACCTAGTTTATATAAGTGAAAAGGTCTAAAATGCATTCTGTTGTTGTGTAATATTTTTTTACGCAAATTAAACTTAAAATGTATTCGAGAAAATTCGAAAAAAAAACCTTAAATGTATTCCCCCTCTGGTTCAATCATGGACGCAAATGACCGATATTGGCCGATATACGGTGGGGGAGGAAGAAGGGCTGCAAGTATATTGACGGCTTGGCATGAAAAGGAGGAGGAGATAAGAGGAAGGTAACTAAAACAAAGCGGTTTATTTGAAGGAAATTTTAAGTGTCTGATATTTGTGAATGGCTTCATTGCGCGAATTCTCGACAAGTTGTGTGAAGAAAAAATGAATTGACGTGCTTTTATTAGTGCCTTTGATTGGAAGCTACAGGTGTCTATATTTTTAATGAATACATGACTGTGGGTCGTGTGATGCCCCTGGTGAGTTGAAATCTGTTAGATCACATTTAATTATTAGAAAAAATTAGACTTTAGAATAACGACTGTTTTTAATTATTTTTATGTGTTTCTATTCTTTCTGGGCTTCTTTTATTTAATGAAAATTTGGATCTATATTACTATCTAGACTGTAAATAAAGATTCATGTTATAGTTTTCGACAATGGCGAATCCAAGATTTGTGTGTGGAGGGGGATAAGGTCATAAAAATTTCATATCGGCATGACGAATGTCAAACCTCATGGCTTATGTAAAACAAAGCATTTTAAATTTACAGACTTTACTCACTTGACAATAAGAATCATAAGGAACACTACAATACTTTCTATAATTTAATAAAAAAATACGATAAAATAACTTGACAAAAATTGTCTTCGACCGCGCCAATGCTACAAGTACAAGTGGAATGACTAGAAAAGTAGGAACGGTTTCGAGCCTATCAAGCCAAAAAGCAATGCTGTCACGTTTTTATTATATTTTTTTAAAAAGGGGAAATTAAGAAAAAATAGCTGTAGTGATTTTAAATAAAATCAAGATATCTGGCTTAGATCTGGGAGGGGGCTCTGGGATCTAACTAATATATTCATGATAAACATAAAACCTAATCTTAACACTGAATTCTCTTCTCTTTACTAACAAGATAAAGACAAAACATTCCTAATAGTTTTATTGTAAGTCGAAAGCAGACACTCTCGATGCATTTTTAAAGCTTTTCTTCACCCATCATATCTAAAATATTCTGTATGATTATAAAGCAGCACTGTTTCTGAATGTTGCTAAATGAGGCTTTTTAAAAAATTCCCTTCCCTCAAGGGATCTCAAAAACGGGATTAAATTGTGTTTTAATTATACCATTAATGTATTAATCATTTTTAGTTGTAGCTAAGATTAGTGACTCATTGTAAAAACTAGTATCAATGGTAAGCGGAAACACAAGTTTGTGCAAGAAAAATGAAAATGTCAAAAAATACGAAGAATTTGCTTACCCCATATTACCATGTTGAATTCATTGTTTCCAGACCATTCCCAAACTGTGTTCCATTGAGTTTGCAAAAAGCTGTCCGAAGGTTCCAAAACTTGTTGGAGATTTCTAAAAAATTCACAGTGGAAAGACCATTTACAATTTCAAGTTTTAGTTTCTGAAACAAAAGAATAAATAAATCCAGGGAAATTATTATAAAATGAGGGGTAGACACTGAAGTGTTTTTAATATAATAGAGTTGGTGGGTTGGATTCTCTCTTCAAATCGCGACATGCTGCAAAACACAGGCGTCGAGAGGGTAAGTGAAGCCTGGGTCATAAATGATTCTTTCGACCTGCTCCAGTCATCGTCATTAGCGATTTGTATAAACTGTTGCCGTGGTTTTTTTTCCACCTCTCATCATATTTGACTACAAAGAGATACATAAACGCATTAATGTTTCCTCACCATGGTCAATGTCGTAGTGAGAGTAAGTGGCACTCAGCAAATAATACAATTTCTTTTATTCAATGGTATGGTATAATTTATACGTCCTTTCTTCATGTTTTGCTCTCAAAATTGATAAACGCAGTAATTTTTTCACCTGTAACAGTGCGTGCTTTTGAACCTTGGACATTTGCGACCGGAATCTCGAATCTTAACCACTAGACAAAAGGAATTCCCGCTGTCCGGAGGTGGATACTGACTTATATGCGTCAGAATTGGATGGTGCACTACAGGAGCAACCCCAAGCTTGTTTTGATATTATCTGAATATCAAGGAAGAGAAAATTGCACTTCCGTGTGCTGCGTGCAAATGCACAGATTGAAGAAAGATTAAAATTTTTTGGCCCTGAAAAGGACCGTTTTTTATGTAGTGAAAGCATCAGGAAGTCAAATTCAACAGGCATTGATGTATCAGAGAATTCTCTTAAACATTTTTTAAAAAAATGATTGAACTCTATTCCACGATATATACAAACACATACATAAAATCATGAATATATGCATTGTAAATACAATATATTGCCCTTCTGAACATTACAAAAAATTTCATTCCTGTATATACAAAACATGATTTGAAAAATTTCCATTATTATTCACCGTAAAAGTCAGACATCCTTGCAAAAGACACTTAATAAACGAGCAAATTTGCACTACATCATTACACTAAAAAAAGAATTATCTTAAACAATTGGTATACATTTTTAAAAAAATTTATACTGTATTGCAGGTCAAAATTTAAATTACATACAAAATATAAGCTACATACATATAAATGTGTTATGTTAATGTTCACGGTATTTCTCTGTAAACAGAATTACATACCTCTTTGGTCGAAGAGATAATTCAAACGCTATCAAATGACCTGGCTCTAGACAAACCAACATAAAGTTGGCCATATGTGAAAACAGGATTAGTTAATACCAAACACACTTTATTAGAAGTTTGGTCTTAGGATTTATTAATGGTCATAGAAAATGCCAAACATACAGGGAATTGTTTTCTTTTAAAACTAAAAAGGATATTATTGTCCGATGGGATGAGCGGTATTCTGGGAATTAAAAATGTTTCTTTTGAGCTTGAATCAATTATTTCTGCTTCAATAACGTTACACTGTAGTTTTGTCACTATTAGCTTTGTTGTACAGCCCGCTGCACAGGCCTTTTGAACGGCCAACCTCATGATTACCTACATGAGATTTTTCTGAGAGAGAAAATTCAATGAGTCTCCACATCGCTTCAGGAGCACTTACATCATATCTGCATTACGAACAGCAAACCTGTAGGAATAATATTGCAACTATGTAACCCTAACACGTTTTGCAGATCTTCTTTCTTCAACATGTTCCAAGTTGGAATTCCAACCGCATTCTACATTCAGAAATAGAAGAGGATAAACCATAGGATCGCTGCACTGATTAAGTGGTGAAATATTTTTGTTTGTATTAACTGTTAGCAACTGGATAAATGCAAATATCTCGATTTGCTGGGGGCTCTACTTCATCTCCGACAAATATTGCAGCAACCTCTGTCCTTGAAGTAGGTGCATTATACCTGAGCAAGTCGAAATCTGGATGTTCCATAAAGGTATTAAATATAAATTTTGGGCATATTATTTTTGCTGTATAAATAAACCTCTGACTACTTATACCGCGATTTCCAAGGTTTAAAGTTTGTTTCCTGGTGCATCGTGCGATTTCAGCAAGATAATGGGCTTACTTAGCACTTTTAAAACGTTGAATCATAATGCACTAATAATACCTTCAAGTAACTAAAACTTCGCTTGATTCAACTGTATTTGACACATGTTTTCAAACATTGCATATAAATAGTGATCAAAATTTCGGCAGACGAAGGGATAAGAGAATTTTTTCATAAAAGTGATGTAGAGATAGACGAACTAAACCTAAAGCATTATTGATCTACGATGTTTCGGAATTGAGGTCCAAATCATATTTAATTTACCTTCTCTCTCAATCATAACACTTTTCCGTCTCGCAGTGAAACAACACATTGAGAATTTTTTTACTGCGCATGGGCGAAAAGTAGCGTCATTTTTCTTTCATAACTTAAGAGCCAGATATGTAGGTCAACTTATATAAAAATTCCAGTTCAATACCATTAGCATTCACAAAGATATCAGCATTACAAGAGCTAAATTGATTTCTAAATTGATGAAAAATGATGTGGGTTCATGCACAAATTGATATTTTTTAAAAAATTGAATCTTTGCAAGTAATATTGAATTTTATGAAGATTGAATATCTTGAATACTCATGTAAACTTATAAATTAAATACATAATTTAAATTTAATTTCGATGATAATTTATTCGGAGGAATAATAGCCCGTTCACGTTCATTGGTTTCACTGTGACACCACAAATTTTCTTGAAAATAAAAAAATGCTAATTTTTTTCCTTTACATATTTATGATCAGCTACATATCTAATACTCATTTTTGAAATAAATTTAGTAATTTTTAAAACGAAACATGTAATGAACTTGAAAGGGTTAACATACATTTAGTTTAATTCTATTAGTGTTCCGTATTGAAGCAACACGAGGGCTATTTTGGGACGGACCTCGAAATTTTGAACCACGGTCAGATGACGAAGACAACATCCGAGATGGTACCCCTTCACCGAACCTCAGCACCACACCAGTGGGAGCACGTTATAATTTAACGTGCAGCACACCACATACACGGTGGATTTACAAAGGAATCGAGTTTCGAACCTGGAACCCTCCGGCTGTTTAGTTGAGACTTTACCACTAGACCACCGCGGTCTTTCCGCCACATACAATAACGTAAATATCTCAAGTATCCTTCACCATCTTAAATAGATTGAAATAATAAAAAATATCCCAAATGGAGGTATAATTAAGGTTTTAAATTAAATAGTATGTAAGGGGTAATTCAATACAATCCATGTTGTCAAAAATTTCTGGTGCCATTCGTAAAGTGACGGATGCTTTCCTTGCAGTGTCCTGCAATTTCACATATTATGTCTGAAACCTTTACGATTCCGAGTTCGGTGTTCATTGAGGCGAAAAGAAAAGATTACAAGTATCAAAATTTTGTTTCGATGAAACACGATAACGCGTTGTGCCTTTGCATGAGCAATAGGGATTTATTCTCTTTCCTCAAGTGAGTACCTTTAATATACAAATTGCAATGCGACTGCCTCAGACTTCGATAAAGATTGGGTATATGGAGCAAGGTTTATGTAGCGCATCAGTTCCGATTTCAATGACATTTTAAAATTGTTACTTTCTAGGTATAGTCTAAAATGACAAGACACAATCAGTAAAGTCTTTCTGTTACTTACTTTTAAATACGAATTCCATCTGTCTTCTAAATTATACGAATTATATCTGTCAATTATTATACATAAATGTGGTAATTAAATCATTATTTTCAGAATTTAGCTGATTTTAGAATTAACAGCGTGGAACTTGGCTAAATCAAAGGTGACGGGACTACAATAAAAATACGATTTATTCACAATCTCGAATTAGGAAAAACTGAGTCTAGAAATAAGTACAAAGAAAAAACACAATTTTTAAAATAAAAATGGCTGCGAAAATTTATTATCGATATTTAAATGTTTAAATAAAGGATAAGTAATAAAATAAATGAATAGTAAAAAAATAATTCTATATAAATAAAATTTTGATTTATAAACAAATTTAATAATTGAGTAAATGACTGTAATAAACACACACTATACAGCATTTTAAATACAGTGAAACAAAACTTCAAAACAAAAACCGGAATTTACATATCGCCTGTTCAAAGCATTTTATAAAAGTGAGCTATTTTTTATCGCTTTTCTTTTTGAATATCTAGGAACATTTAGAAACACAGATATTATGGACTCATGGTTCCTGCGTTTTAAATTCACAGAAACTAATCCAAAATCAAAATTTTTAGTTTGGGTCTGAATTTGAAAGGAATCCGAATTGTTGACATTTACTTAACATAATGTAATTAGGAAATTCAAGGCACCAGAGAAAGCATTCGAAATACGAAGAACGAATGAAAATGTGGGAATTAGCAAAGTGCAAGAGTATTACCAAAATTAATGTTGGCCTGTGTTATTTTAATCGAAAGCAGATAGATTTTTTCGGTTTTTAAAATACTTCAATCCGTAAAGGTAAATAAAGGCGAGATCTAAAGTGAAATAAAAAAAATGTTCATTAATACAGCAAAATATATTTAGCATATCAATAACAATTTATACTTCAATAACATTAAGTAACAGTAAATTAGAACTTACTCCTTCAACATTT